>PVJL010003112.1:0-168586 GCA_004026885.1 Lyroderma lyra
GGGGGGAAGCTAAATATAAGGTGATGGAAAGAGAAGTCACATTAGGTGGGGAACTTATTATACATCAAGGTGACAATGCACTGTAGAATTGTATGCCTGACACCTATGTAATCCTTGCTAACAGATGTCACCCCAAACGGTCTATCAATAAAAATGAATTAAAAAAAAAAGAATTTCAACACTGGCGTTGCTTAGGTGTGGTGATCTGGTTTGGAAGGTAGACGCTCATGTCCTTGTCTTGATGCTGTAATTGTAGAGAAACTTCACATTTTTAGTTTGTGTATGTTACAGATTGCTCGAGAAATTATATTCTTATGGTGGTTTTAATTTACCCTTATTTCCTTTGAATTTCTATATATTTTTTAAATTAAATGTATTGTGGTGACACTGGTTAGTAAAATTACATAGCTTTCAAGTGTACAGTTCTTTACTGTCTAAGTGTCACATTGTGTTCTCATCACCCAGAGTCATTTCTTTTTCCATCACCGTATATTTGATTCCACTTCTCTCCCTCCCCACTCCTCTCTACCCTTCCCCTTGGGCAACTACTAAACTATTGTCTGTGTCCACGAATTTATTTTTCTATTTTGATTGTTTATTCTGTTCCTTAGGTTTCACATGTAAGTGAGATCATATGGTATTTGTCTTTCTCGGTCTGACTTATTTCGCTTAGCATGGTAACTTTTAGTTAGAATATTTTTTTGAATGTCAGTTTTTAACAGAATCATTGTCATCATCATTATTGTTATATATTACTCTTTGAGATTATTTAAAGAGATGCTGATGAGAATGGAAATGTTCTTATGGCACTAAAACAGTTGAGGACAAATCAGGATTTGAGGAAGAAACTTAGTGAGAGGCAGTATGGTACAATGGTTAAAATTATAGACTTTAAAGCTAGTTCCCCTAATTTGAATTCTGGATCTACCACTCACTACTATTTGAGTGTAGTTTAGCAAGTTAATTTTTCTGTGTCTCAGTTCTTTTGACTGTAAAGATACTACCTATCTCATAGCATTGTTAAGATTAAAAGAGTTAATATGTATAAACACATTGTCCAGCTTATAGTAATCTATTTATTAGTATTATTTTGGTGAAATTATGAAGTTATAAATCATTATCATTTCTGCTGTCTGTATTGCTAAGAACTATTATGACACTTACAAATAAGATATATGATGCTGTATATCATTTTAATATCATACTGAAACACTGTATGATAGTTACCACTGAAGAATTATTTAATTTATTAGGAGAATATACCTTTGTTTGATTTACCATTTCCATTGATTAGGTCTTAAGCTCTGTGAAATTACATATTGACTTGCAGAATAACTATAGTTGTAAGTGATTTCTTTCCTAAGGAAAAGATAAACCCTAATGTTTAAAGTTTTATTGCCTTTTATGACATTAACCAGTTTTGTGTTTAACTTTGCAAATTTATTTCAGCATTCTCCTTAAATTAGTTTTACCACCCTGCCTATACTCTCATTCATGAGATAAATATACGAGTAAATTTGTGTGAGTCATGGTTTTTACTTTGTTTGTATTATAGCAGTATTTTAACTTTTAAAATGTATGCCCAGATGTTTATATGTCACTTTTAGTGAATTTCCAATCTCCTGTAGTAGAACTAAGTCAATATAAAATAAGCCTCGATAAGAAATCTAATGATGTTTGAAATTAGGTGATCCTTATCTGGATATGAAAATATTATAATAATATTTGAGGATCCTATTTCTTAATACCCTAGAACAGTCAAGCTGCCTGTAGGCACTTCTATATTTTGTTCAAGAATATAAAGGCCTGCAGGATTTATGGTGCCCTTAAGTGTTAACGTAATTCTGCAACCTACTCCCCTCTGTATGCTGATTGAACCATTTGAGGGCTTCCATTTTTTTTGCCTAGGTTGATAGGGACTCTATCACCATGAATTTGTATAATATTTGTAGACAGCAAGTTGTTTGTTTGTTTGTTTGATTGTTTGCTTTTTGGTACATTGCACAGAACTTTCTCCCTCTAGGTGAGATATTTTTCAATAATAAGACTGAGATCAAACAATCCCACTAAATTTCTTTGTGGACTTATTCTTTGTGGACTGCCTGTTCGCCACTAGACAGAGTGTCTTGAGTTGTGAGTGCAGGGTGGGAAGAAAGAATGAAAAATAGGTAGATATAAAGTTAAAAAACAATTCCTTAATTTCTGAATACACCCAAATCTCTCAGAAGTGTGATCTCCAGCCAAATTTGGTCTTCGTATCATTACTAAAAGGCCTTACAGTCAACTATGTTGAGTCATCTCCTTTCAGTCCTTTCTCAATGCTAATCATTTCAGTGACCTGAAGAATGTCTTATAGCATGGTTGGACATGGAAAAGTGGAAAGAGAGAAAGACATACTGGTTACATTGTATCAGTGCAAAGAAAAAGTTGACAATTTAGGAAAGAGGATATTTAATAGAAAACAAAAATTCTAATCATAGAGGAAGGTTAAGATCAAGAAGGAACTGGAAGAATTAATCTCAAATAATAGGAACAATAACTGTTCTTCCAAGATTAAAAGTAAACTTAGGTGTGTTGATAAAAATGTAACAATGTCTTTCATTTGTCTTGCATTTTATACTTCTTAAAGTACCTTATATATGTATAGTTCATGTTTGACATTGTTTTTTTTATTAGGGCCAAAATAACTGATTGCCCATGCTTATTTTTTCACTTTTGAAAACTTATCATCATATTTGGATAACATATTCTTTTCAATAAAGCAATAATATGATTGTAGTCTGAGAAGTATGTTCTAGATTCAAACTTATTAGCTGGGTGGCCTTGGGCAAGACATTTTCTCTTCTTGTGCCTTGGTTTTCTCATTCATAAAATGTGCACAACAATTTTACCAATTTCACAAGTATGTTGCACTAATGCATGTACCATTATTTTTGCTTAGCCCCGGGGGAGTCTGAAATAACTGTTAGCTAACATTATTCTGTATTAGGTATTTGGCATTTCAGAAATAATGTTCATAATTCCTTTTCCTTTACTAGATTAACCGTTGAAAATATTAGATAAAATAAATATAAATTAAGCATATGATTAAAGACCATGTCTTATATTATTGAATATATTATGCTTAAAATAGTTAAAATTAATTATTTTAATGTCAGAAGTCCTGTGTATGTCGTGTGTGTGTGTATGTATGTGTGTGTGTGTGTGTGTGTGTGTGTGTATATATATATATATATATATATATATATATATATATATATATATATATATACCAGTGCCAAAACTATGTATACATATTTTAAGAGGTGCTATCTATGTATTACTTTTTGTAGTTGAATTGAATTACACTAGTGATGTGTAGTATGACATTTGCTCAAATGATGGTATGAATCAAAAGAATGCTAATATCACCATGTGATATACAGGACAGTAAAAGAAAATGCTGAAAGTACGATTGTTGTTCAAGGAATGCAAGATCATTTTGAAGTGGTATTAGAAATTTGAAAACTTTGTGGAAATACAATGTGATGAAGGCGTGAGTATGCGAGAGAACCTCATATATGCCTAACAACTGCACACATGTGTGGTAGGTTTGAGGTGCATGGTACTACGTGTCATGTGCACAAGGGAAGTTTTGGGAGGCCTTGCCAAGCAACAAATCCTTTTTCTGCTATGGTGTTGGGACAATTTACACACTCACCACAGAAGTCTATCAAACGATGTGCATGTGAGACAGGAGTTAGCAGAGTGATTGTACAATGCTTTCTTAAAATAGGCAAAGAGAAAATTTTTATCCCAAGATTATTATATGAACTGAATGAAAATCACCGTGATAAAAGGCTACAGTATTGTGAGAGGTTCCAAAACGTTGTATAAGAGGATGAGGAGTTTGTGGAGAAAATGGTTTGGTCTGATGAAGCACAGTTTAAATGGACTGAAACAGTAAATCAACATAACTGAGTGTATTGGGCTCCAGAGAACCCACACATGCATGTGGAAAAAGAAGCCAATTTACGGGCCCTCAATGTCTGGTGTGGACTGCCATTAGGGGACTAATTGGACCATTCTTTTCGAAGGTACCATTACTGGTTAAGCGTAGCTAGACATGCTATGCACATCTATTTTACATGCAATTAGCACACTTTTGGGAAACAATCAATTTTACTTCCAACAGGATGGCACCCCACTGCATTTCCACCAAGACACGAGGGCTTACCTCGATGAGAATTTGCCAGGACAATGGATAGAATGAAGAGCTGTGGTTGAGTCCCACGTTCTCCTGACTGAACACCCCTTGACTTCTACCTATGAGAGGCATTAAAGGATGCAGTGTACCATAGAAAACAGGCTACACTAGCGGTACTTTGGGAAGAAATTGAAATAGTATGCACAATAATACAAGTGGACCCTTTGGTCAACATTGCACAAGCAGTAGTTCACCGTAATCAGAAGTGTCTGGACACTGATAGTAACCACTTTGAGCACCTCTTGTAGTTGCAGAAGTCAAATGTGACTTGTATTCATCTTTGCTATTGGTATATATTATTAAAATTTTAATACAGTGTTTTCCTTTCTTAAAATGTGTATGGTTTTTAGCACTATCTGTATTTACGTACACACATACATATATATGCATACACACACACACACACACACACACACACACACACACACACACATGATCTGTCTGGAAAGTATCCAGTCATAAAATATGAAAAATAGAGGCATGTATGGCTGGATTTTTTCTCGACAACACTTGTATATAGTATACATGTGAGAGAGAGAATTTGGTACTGTCAAGGAACTAATTATCATGCTCTATTTGGCTAAAAACATGATGAGATTTATTTTTCTGCCTAATTAGCTTTATTTTGGCATTTTTTTAAGAAATAATTCTTACTTTTTCTCCATGTTTTGATAATAACCAATAGCTCTCAAATGATATATATTTTGTATTGGTTTTACAATGAAGTTAAGTGCTCTAGATTTTCTACAGGCTTGCATTTAAAAAAAGGAAAGAAATATAAGATACACTGGAGTCAATGACCATAGTTCTGGACTAATCATAAAAATTATTAATTTGGGTAACAATAAAAACAGTCAAATACAATATGTATTCATTCCCTAATAAATGGCAACCCTCTTTTGAAGTTAGTATTTATAGGACGTGTTCATTATCATTTTAACCTACATTATATCCATAAGTTGTATGTATTATCACAATGAACATTTTTTTTATTAAAGCAACTATTAACCTTAATAACGGTAGATGCTTGGTTTGTTTTGGGAAAATGCTTTTCACCATTTTAGACCATGTGTTTTCCATGGCATGACCGAACTCCAAGTTCCAAGCATTGCATATTTTCCACACCTAACCTATCAGAACTGCATTTGAGGGGAAATTAAGGGATGAGTATACAACTCATTATGAATTTGTTGATCATATGTTATGAAAAAGACATATTAAATGTCACGAATTTTTTACTAAACAATATGAAAAAACTAATTTCAATTAGGCTAAGTTCTATTTAAAGTAAAATAAAAATCATATTGGTACTATGAAGAAGACACTGAAAAAATATTATATAAATCAAGAATCTATTTTTCATTACAACTTCAGGGAAATTCTTCCTTGGGGACAAAATTGTTGAGCTAGGACTTAATAGGTATTTACTGAAATTATCGAGAAGGCATTTCTGGGAGAAAGAGCAGCAAACCAAAGAAATGAGGAAACAAAAGTCTCATTTGCTGTAGTACTTAATTGAAAAACAAAATTATGATTAAAATGTTATGTATAATAGCATTACAAAGAATAAAATCCTTAAGAATAAATTCAATGAAAGTGTGAAACCTGTACTCTGAAAACTAGAAAGACTGTTGAAAGACATTAAAGAAGACCTAAAAAAATACTAAGATATCTCATGTTCATTGATCAGAAAACTTAATGTTAAGATGGAAATTTTTCTCAAACTAAATAATCTATAGATTCAATGTAATCCTTATCAAAATCCCCATTTGCTTAATTGCATATTGACAAGCTGATTTTTCATATAGCACCTCAATATCCACACACAAAAGAATAACGGTCGACCCCTAACTCCTGCTGTGTAAAAAATTTACTCAAAAAATAAAAGAACTAAATGTAAGAGATAAATGCTTAAGACTCATAGAAGACATCATATCTGTAAATATTTGTGACCTTGTATTGGTCAATTATTTCTTAGTTATAATAGAAAAACTTAAGCACCAAAAGAAAAATCATTAGATAAATTTGACATCATCAAAATTAAAAACTTTTGTCCTCAAAGAATACCATAAAAAATGGAAAGACAACCTATATAATGACATAAAATATTTCCAAATTGTGTAGTTGATAAGGGACCTTATCTAGACTACATAAAGACCTTTTACAATGCAACAATAAAAAGACAAATAACTAAATTAAAAAATGGGCAGAAGAGCTGGACAGATAACTTTTCCAAATAAGATATACAAATATTCACTAAGTACATGAAAAGATGCTCAGTTTTATTAGGCATTAGGGAAATGGAAATCAAATTCACAAGATATCACTTCACACCCACTGGGATAGCTATAATCAATAAGAAAATTAATTAAAAAACGGTTGGCAGGGATATAGAGAAGTTAAACCCTCATATACTTTCGTGGGGAATGTGCATGGTGCAACTACTCTAACAGTCTGGGTAGTGCCTCCAAATCTTTAACATAGAATTATCATATAACCATTTACTCCTGGATACATATAACCATGTATCCAAAAGAAATAAACATATTTTGTCCACACAAAATCTTACATATGAATGTTTATAAATGTATTATTCATAATGGTCCCAAAGTGTAAACAATACAAATGTCCATGAACTGATGAGTGGATAAATACAATAAGGTATATCCATACAATATAATATTATTTGGCAACAAAAAGAAATAAAGTATTGGCAAACTCTAAATGCATTCTGAAAACATTACACTAAGCCAAAGAAGCCAGTCTCCACGGACCATATGCAGTATGGTTTCATCCCAACAAAAGATCCATAATTGAAAAACCTATAAAGACGGAATTCTTTGTTGGTGTTTTGGTTGCCTAAGGCTGGGGCACTTGAGTGTGATGGGGGAATGACTGTTAATAGGTACAGGGTTTCTTTTTGAAGTGATGGAAATGTTCTAAAATTGACTATGGTGATAGATGCATAATTCTGTGAATATACTAAAAAACATTGACTTGTACATTTTAAATTGGTGAATTGTATGGTAGATGAATTTGATCTCTCTAATACCGCTTTTATAAAACATAAAAAATACAGGAGCAGAAAAATGTTTATTCATTCTTCCACAATCATTTGTTAATCCTCAATGTTATCAGATAATGTTCCTCTTGTGGCAACATGAAATTTTTATTACTTAATGATAAAATGTCACTTCTACTCATTATCTAGAGATGCATGTACGTTTCATGAAATTCAGATTTCAAAGATCGTCAGATAATTATAAGGCTGCAAGGAAGTATAAGGGACTCGTATGGTCTCAAACCAACTTCATTATTTTACAGTTAATGACAGAGATCTCAAGATTTGCTCAAAGAAATAATTTTAATAAATGTAGTTAAAAAGTCAAGTCTTAAGATCTTCAGTGCTTTTTTCCTTTGTGCTTTACTTTCTTTTTTCTGCTCAAAGGGTGTTAA
This sequence comes from Lyroderma lyra, assembly GCA_004026885.1. NCBI lineage: Eukaryota > Metazoa > Chordata > Mammalia > Chiroptera > Megadermatidae > Lyroderma > Lyroderma lyra. The sequence continues at coordinate 7,703 of PVJL010003112.1, forward strand.
AATCTCAAATGCTTTCAATGATCAGGAGATTATGAAAACATTTCAAACAAAGTAGTTAAAAAATGACACTACTGGCCAAAATTAAAGGAGAACTGGTGGGAACCTATTCTGAAGAAAATAATTAAGTATAACAGCCCATGTTTTAAAGAAGAATTTGGATATTACCTAGGTCAATCCATCTATCTGGTTAAAATTACTTCTACAATATTCAGGCCAAGAATTTTCCCATTTTTTCCCTTAAGTTTCAATGATGTTCTATATTCTCATAGTTTTAAAACTGAATTTCAAGGAATGTCACCAATTTCAAGATATTATTAATAAAAATTTAATGTCACAATATTTAATGTTAGGAATATGATAGGCTGCTATCCTATTTGTGCAAAATCTTATTAGCTATAGTTTTGGGTTAAAACAATAATAAGCAACTCAAACTCATATGGGAATTGTGTATTTTTTAAAATCTAATTCTGATATACATTATATTGACTTATTCTTTGACCAATAAGATAAATTTATTTTTTACTAATGTTTGACATTGATGAATACCATTGAATGAAGAGTTGATGGTTGGTTTGTGTTATCCTGTTCACCCAGGTTATTTCTTGCAGTTGGTTTTCATCTGTTGATCTACCAGAAAAATTCTTTTATTTTGGCCTGGAGCCTGAAGCTCCATTGATTCCCATCTCTATTGCCTAGGCTGTCAAAGGATGCATTTACTATGAGAAGTTTATAGATCTAAGTGTTGTTTAGCTGAAGGTATTGTTATTGCCAAGTTTTATTTGTACTAAGCTGGAATACATAACTTATATTTCTTTCTGCCTTCTTGAAATAAAATAAGCCATTAATTCTCAGAGCATTCTGACTTGCAGAGTGAAAAAAAAGAGAGCATCAATTTACTATGATGGATTTCAAGTCAGTTCATCAAATTGTCCATTTTTTATTCTAAATCTATAGTAAAATAATATTCTTTCCTATGCCAAGTGATGTTTCAACCTGACAACTAAACCATCACAAATAACTAAAGGCTTTTTAACTGTTGTGACAGACTATTTAAATGCACACCGCATTGTTACAGGCCACTTACAAACCAAGCTCTAGAGTCTTTGAAAACAGTTGGGATTTTCAAGTTTTCAATATTTAATGATATTCTTACCCATAATCTTTCTAAACAATTAAGAAAATGAAATGTGCCACAATCTTCTTCTGCAGAGGAAGAAAGTACATCATTGCATCCTCAAGTGATATCTGTCAGTACATATAGCAAAGCAAACTTATCCTAATTATCTATATTTTCTTTATGCTTTTTCTAGTTCTGTATCAAATTTATAGAAGTTTAAAATGTAAAAAGTTAATAAAATAGTGTGAACAAAATACAAATATATATGTACGAGTATATGTGGAAAATGTGGATTTTTAAAGCAATGTAAATTAGGGTGATTATAGTCTACTGCTTAACAATACAGATTTTCTTCTGATTAATATAGTCAATGCTGCACAGACTCTGTATGTAAATGTATGCATATACGTCTTAATCAGTGACTAGATATAATAACCCTTATTTTAAATTTCTTCTATTTTCTTCTAGTTCAATCGCAATATATTTATTTAAAAACTATGTACTTTCTTCTACATTTCATGTTATCCTCTGTCTCCTGACAATTTTCTGATGATCATTTATTCTTATCCATATGCCAGAAGTAAAAAGAAACACTACTCTATAAATTGATAATGAGCTTATTTTCCTTTCAAATAGAACTGGAGAAAAAACTGAATTCCATCTTTATCCATATATTTGGAAAACTCCACATGTTCTCTTAACTTTAGATCAAATTAAAATGCAAACTGTCTTCAACAAGTGCTTAGAATAGTGTAGGATCGGCTTAAACCTTTAGATCCAGTCTTTAAAAAATGTACTTAGATATAGAATTGATGAGATAGTTTTTACTTTTTGTAAAAAGTATTTTGCTTAAAAAGTATTCTTCATTATTTTCAAGAAAGCCTTTTACTAATTATACTGTAACTCTAATTCAACTAAGACATATATTTTTATGTTGCTCAAATAAACGTCTTATATAAACATAAAGATGGCAAAGATAGTTATAAGTACTTATTGGAATAAAGCCCCCCACTTACAGTATATATTTATTGAATTTACTTAGTGAGGTCAGAATCTGAATCTTATTCTTTAACTTTTTGTTGATTTTTGCTTAGTATCATTCAACAATTTTGAATTATAATGGTCTAGGATTAATTCTTCTCTTAGAGTGTATCCTTTGTGTTGAACCACTAGGTTTTATATTTATTCTTTGATAGCATGGTGGCTTTCAATGAAAATTAAATTTAAATAAGAATAACTTTCATTTCAAGTATCAAAATATATTAAATATGAATTTTGAATATGAAATAGATCCACTGAAATGTTAACTTAAAAATAAACACACATAACAGAGGAAATACGTTACCAGTTAAATAATTTTGAAATAGCTGATAAAAAAGTAATGAATTTGAAAGATGATGGGTGCATTTTTTGTGTAGCCATTTATAAATATATTTAAATAAGGAAGCATGAAAAGTAAAATTAAAAAATTTGTAAATGTTTTTAATTATGGTGGAATGGGGGATAATGTATTTTATTTCAAATTATTAAAATATTTATAATATTTTACTTAAGACAATAATATTTATGATAGCATATTTTAAATATATATAAAAGTATTTATTCTTTCTTTCAAACATTTATTCTGTGTCTAAAATGAGAAAGGTGCTATACTAAGAACTAAGAATGTAGCAGTTAACAAGTCATATGCAGATGTCACCTCATGGAACATGGAAATCTAGCTTTGTAAACACTGCTAACATATTGGGGTCTGGGGTGAACACCTAATAGTCTATGAGAAGTTATTTATTCCTTGAATTCTGTTTGATTGTACAATACGTTTCTGAGAGCATTCTTTTAAGGAAACGATCTGCCCCGTCTCTACTCTGCCCTCTAAATTCAGGGCAGACTGCTTCCCTTCAGGCAAAGATTGATTTATCATGTTTCTCATGAACCACAGTTGATTCCTCTTCCTCTTATTCCTCTTTAAAAATAAATTACTATTAAAAAATTTTAAGCTCAAGTATATCTTTAACAGAGAAACGGCACGAAAAGAAAAATCTAAAAGGGAAGCAAAAAAGAAATTAGTTCTGTAATGCATGACTCATTACCTCATCAGAAAATATAAATATTTTACAACATCAGTTTGTGATGTGTAAATTATGATATAGTGAGACTTTCACTTGCATTAAAAAATCAGATTTTTTTTCCTCACTTAAACGAAGTAAATTATTGTTTTTATTTATTGAAGAACTGTGCTCTGCCGCTAAAAAGGGCACTGCAGTCAAAATGTTTCTGACTTTTCCTTTTTCTGACATCACATAGGAAGTCTTCTTTGCACTATTCTAATAATGTAGGAATATTGCCAATCACTGAAGGGAATTTTACAGGTTTAATGAAATTATTAAACACGTAGGGACTGCTTACCAGTTACTTATAAAAATCCTTTACATGTGTGTTTATAGGATATTTTTTAATACTAGTGTTCCTTCTTGAACCATTATTAGTTACATTGCTGCCACAGTATTAACTCAAGACAACTCTGCAGAAGTTAAATTGGCTGGACAACAAGAGAAGGAATCCTGGTACAGTTTTGATAGGAGATTTGCATGTGTGTGTGTGTGTGTGTGTTACAATTTTATACAACTTTGTGTTATATTTTTGTGTTTAAAAATAGGTCAGTAGAAGAAAAAACAAAATTATGCAAATGAAAGGTTTTTTAAAATAAATGAGATGCTTTGGAGATGAACATAATTATCATCTTCATTATCAACAACAAAAGAGCAGAAAGATGTATTTCTTAAAATGGAATGATCTTAAGTTTGGAAGAACATCTGACTAGAAGAAATGGACTGTGTCTAAAATGAACCCTTAGAAAGCTTATAATTTTCATTGGATACTCCATGATTATGCTTAATTAGTCTTTGAAACTGTTATAAATGCACATTCAATTGTAGTTACTTTATAGAACCCTAACAATCACAGTTCTATACAGTCAAACTGTAATTACAGGAGTGAATGTAATTTGTTATTATATTACTGTTTATTACACATCTCTATCAATTTATCCAATGTAATCTGAATATCCTGTTTGTGCATGACAATAAACACAATTAAAAGTCAATTTTTCAAACTCCTTCACTCAAATCAACTTCCAGTCTTAGTTAGTGAACTAGCATTTCACCAATGACACAAATAAAAATAGCCAGTAAAGAGCTGAGTCTGATTTAGTGACAGAGCAAATAATGAACAACAAAAACTGGGTTAAGAGGAAAGTCTTTGATACTAGGCTTCCCCACACTTCCTATCATTTGTGATCATTACACGCCAATGGCAGCTGTCCTCCAAGCCACTCATTGTACCCTCCTGACAACTTCATTTTGGTTCAATTTACAAAGAAATTTAGAAAGTCAAATTTTACTAATTTTCAACTCGATATTTATGTATTAACTTAAACTTGTAACTCAGACCATGTGTGTGTGTGTGTTTCAGTGAAAAGGAATAATAGAACGTAATGAATATAAGAAAAAGAAGAGGCAGAATTAAATACAAATTTTAGTATCAATGAGTCACATACCAGTCCTGGTGAAAAATATGGATGAAGTGAATTTTATTTTGATGACTTAGAAAAGCAATGAAAATTAAATTCTATTGTTTCTCCCAAAGCAATTTATGATTTATTAGAAAGGTCATTGATAAAGACGAAAAAGTATGCTATGAGCTAGGAACCATGAAAAATGTCAGGTATTTCAAAACCATGAGCAGAAACCACATAAATAAAGTTTGTTCTTTTTCTCTGGCATTGTTCTATTGACTTTAAAGGACAAGTGAGCAGTGTGTGGATAAGATTTTTTAGAATATTAGACTCTGGAAGGGTGCACACTCATTCTGACTCAGGAAGGCTTCATACTCCAGTCTGAGACTTCAGCATTTCAAGGCTACTGATTGAATATGGCAGCCTCTCATTAGTCCTAGGGCCACTCCAGTGTAAACACTGAGAAATGTTGTGTGCCATGCTGGTGGTGCTAGACAGAAAGGGAGATGAAGTAAACAGAAAAATTAAAAAAAATCAAAACAAAACTAAGGAAAAATATTTATGAAGTTCTTTGATTTACACTCTCCATTTGTCTGAAGTGATCCATGTTAGAAGTGTTCTGAGTATTAGAAGTCTGACTTGATAATATGGGTAAAACATAACCAGTGTGTATTCACTAGCATATTATATAGAACATGCAATTTGTAGCAAGTCAATAGTAGGCTTCAATCCCCATTCTACCATGTTCTACCTGTTGTTCCTTAGTAACTTATTTCACATACCTAAATCTTAGTTTTATAATTTTAAAAATAGATACAGCACATAACTTGCATGAGTTTTGAAAAGATTAAATTAATGAGTATGTTTAACATCCAGAAACATGCCTGATACACACTGTACACTTAACTTGTGCACCATCAGCACCAGGAGTTGTAAGCATTGTCATCAAATGCAAGGGCAGCAGCTAGAGTTACCTCAGTCTTTCTGCAGAAGTTTTAAAAAAATTCTACCAAGGAGATAGCAGATTATTGGTAGAGGTAGATGACAACAGTAACAACTACACACACACACACACACACACACACACACACACCCCTATGATATATACATTATACTCTATGTTACATGAGGTCTGACAACTACTTTCACAAACTTATCCTAGAAAAAGTGCTACATACCTCATTGCTGAATATCATCTTCAAAGTACTCCCCTTGGGAAGCTATGCACCGACGCCAGCTCCTATGCCACCCTTCAAAGCAATTTTGGAACTCTTTCCCTGGAATGGCCATCAGAGCTGTTGTTGGTACAGTGCTGCTAATGTAAGTGAACAATGGCAAGTTCATGAACTTAATTGTTAGATTTGGGGGATGACAACAGCTCTGATGGCCATTCCACAAAAAGAATTCCAAAATTGCTTTGCAGGGTGGACTAAGCACTGGCATTGGTGCATAGCTTCCCCAAGGGGAGTACTTTGAAGGTGACCATAATTTAGGTCTCCAATTTAGCAATGACGTATGTAGCACTTTTCTAGAATGAGTTTGCAAAATTAACCGTCCAACCTCATATATGTTATATATTTTATATATGTAGTATATACTCAAATATACAATATAAACCCATGAATTAATAAGCAAAGAAATTAAAGTAGTGTAAGAGACAACAGAGTTCTGAAAGCAGTACCACTTTATGTAGAATATTCAGAAAAGAGATCTTTGTGGAAGTGACATTTGAGCAGAGATCTCAGTGAGGGAGAGAAGAAAGGATATAAATATTTGGTAGAAGAGTGTTTCTGGCAGAAGGAAGAAAAAAAGCACAAGTTTATCAGGTGATAGTATGCTTGGTGTAGTCAAAATATGTAAGAAGGTCTGTGCGGCTGGAATTGCATGAACAGGGAAAGTAATGGTATGAAATATGATTAGAAAGAAAGTAGAGGAAAACCATGTGTATGTAGTCTTGTTGAATGCCTGAGTTCAGACATGCTGAGAATAACAATCTGAATAAATACCCCAGGTAACTATGGGAATTAATATACTACAAGCTACTAGATATTTTGTTGGGACAAAATAAATTTCAATGGAAAACCTTGTTCTCTGTCATAAAGGAGTTTGCAATATAATTGTGAAGATCACTTACAAAGACATAAAAAATGATACTTATAAAAGTAAATTTATGATGGCATCATATAATTCTAAGAAAAGGAATACTAAGATTTCAAATGAGAGAATGCCAAGATAAGGTTGAAGGATTTTTTTTAGGCATAGGTGAATTTAAATTAGAAACTGAAGGTTATTTAGAATTAGATACCAGAGATTCTAGACAAAAGAAATATCATGAACCAAGTATAAGAGGAGGGAATTCACAGTATATGTTTAGTAAGGGTGAAATAAATATTACTTTCGAAGAAAAATGCCCAGGTAGCAACTTAAAAGCTAGGTGTGGAGGAACATTCATATCAAAATATGGAGTTCAAATCTGCTATTTTGGCTTATGTATTGAAGACATTGTTGGATTAGGAAGGCCAGCCACTCTGCCTACATTCTCCGTAAGAAACATTGTGGATAGGGAATTGGAGAACTAAACAGCCGTGGACATGAAAGTCAGGGAACTTTCTACTAACAATCTCAACCTTCAGTGTAATGTGAAATCTTCTCAGAAAGACACCACAGAGGGACTGCATTTTTCAAGAACCTCTAGAAGGCCCCCATCAACCGACTCGGTCTACAGCAGTGATGGACATCACTTCTAAGGGCTCCCCTAGAAATTCTTGTAACTTTTCATTTGTCCACATAGCTGCCTGCAACTGCATGTGGAGACTAATGGCTTCCTGTTCTCTTCCACCTTCCATTCCTTTCAAACGAATGCCCGTGATTGGCAGTCTGTAACCCAGAACCACACTCATATGAAGAGAGAATCTGTGGGAAATGCGGTTCCAGGAATCTCATCTAAAGGCAAAGCTGTCATTAGAGGAATGTGTCATTCATTGGTGATTAGTGGAAATAGACAACCCAGAGAGAAAGAAGGATCAGAAGGCTGAAATAGACTCTAGTCTTTCCATCCATTTTCACACAAAACAGATCAATTTGAATATTATTCTTTCATTTACTATTTAATTTCAAAAGAATACTATAAATGCAAATTAGAATTCAAATAGAATACTATACTACTAAAATGAAAAACAAACCAAGAAATACTTAAGTGCTACTGTTTCAGATATAAATTCATTGTCAAATACATGAAGATAGTTATTTTCATGCCCCAGTATTATTCACCCACAGGTACCTGTAGTTTTTTCAACTTTTCTTCATATGAAATGATTATAAAATATTTACTATTCTTGTTATTCTTATTTGTTTCTGCTTATCATTCTCTAAGGTTTTTAAAAATATGATGTATGAATTAAATACAGGTATTATAATAAAATCTGACTAATGGAGTACAGGGGGCTATTTTCTTGAATTATTTACTGCTATTGTAGATTCATGCAGCCAAAATTTAAATGTTTTGGAATTAGTTTCCCACTTCTGCCTAATATTGAGCTTACAATAAAATAATTTTCAATATTTTACACATGAACCACTGTCAAGCTGGTTCACTCTCTAAAAATATTTTTGAATCATCCACAGAAAATCAATAGCTGAAGCCAAGTAAATGAGCAAAATTTCCAAAGGAAGTTTAGCCAACCATATAAATAGCAAAGACAGAGACTACAAGTTAAGATCTCGATTTGCAAGATTAAGTTCATATGTAACAAAGTGGAACAGGAAATTAAAAATTATTTAAAAAATTACTTGTAAAATGAACAAATAACAAATAATTAGTGTCAATAAAGTAGTTAATTAAATCCTGGCGGCAATTAGAAAACTGGGATAATTTGCTTTTAAAGCAGTTAAGAAAAAATATTATAGCATAAGGTTTGCTCTTAAAGCACCGATTAAATAGATTAGATGAGGACATATGCGTGATTAACCAAAAATAGAAGCAGATACTAGTGAAAAGTTATATCAGATACAAAACACTCATGTCAAAGTGTTGGAGCTGAGAGGAAATAGTGGTCTAGGAAGACAAGTTATCAGCAAATTTTCCTCTAACCCAGGAGCAATTGGAGAATACTGGAGGTCCATGCTACCAAAATAACTTGACATCATTTAAATTTCAACAAACATGACACAACACATAATTCATTCACAATTTCAAAAATAAATTAAAACAGAGTTGTTTAGAATATTGAGCATCTTAACTAGAACTCTTCTATGTTTCTGTTTAAATACATTTTATTGTAAGTTATACATTTTAAAGTACCTAAAGAAAAAAAAAGTGACTTCTGGGTGACAAATTGCAGAACAGTCTAAGCAGCTGCAAGAAAAAACATTCTTATTACCAAATTAACAATTTAAAACTTGACCAGAAGGGACCATTATCCCTCTGATTATGGAGGTGTATTGTGCTTTGGCTTAGCTAAACCAGGAGCTCCCAATTGTAATGAATTGTGCATTATTAAGTGACTGCAGTTGGACTTTGATATTTCAGGTAATGAAGTGTTTGTTTACATTGATTTCATATGGTTCATATAATTTCAATAGTAGCATTGTGACCTGTTGTGGAATATTTTGAAATAAGAATTTGACAATAGAATTACAAAGCATGTATCTACTTCCATTTATTTCTATATTTTCACTTAATTTACAAATCTCCTTAAAGGATTAAAGGAGAAAATTAACATAATATTGAAATTCTACCTAAGAATAACAATTAAAGGACTTAAATGGCTGTCATTAATTATTTGAAAAGGTGTTGAACCTCAAAATAAGAGCTTTTTAGTAAATAGCAATTATAAAACTTAATGAGATTTATCTCATATAAATTCTTCCCTTGAGTTGGAAAGTGTAAGTTCAACAGTTTATATTATAATTGGTTGTTGCAATAATAATCAAATCATTAATAATGTTACTAACAATAGCAATAGCAAAAATGGCTGGCATTTTATCAATATGTATATCTGTATTGAGTATAAAATGTAAATAAAGCCATAGAGCAATACTGAAGTCATTATATTCCAGGAACTATATTAAGTGTTTTTAGAATTGTTAATTTGAGGGTATGAAATATAATGAGTGAAAAATGGTTGTAACTGATTATTCTATTCTAGAATAAAGATAACAAAATTTTACATCTTAAGGTTCACACATTTAAAGTGTACAATTCAAACATTTTAGTACCTCTGTAAAGCTATTAGAATACATACTCATACACACACCTATATAAATCAAAGAGAAATATGTAAAATAGCCTTAAATTATTTTAGGAGTATCCACTGAGTGATAATCACTCAATTTAAGCTCATTATGAAAATGGTACTGAAAAGCAAATCTACAAAAAAAAAATCAGTTAGTCTAAATATCTAAACATTTTTACATACTACAAAAGTTCCCAGGAGTTCTGGAATCCAATGTTCATTATACCAATAAATACTTTAAAATATACACTATAATTATGATTTTTCTTCAACTGATACACACAAAGTCATAACAAACATAATATACTATGATGTAAAGTGTGATGATAGTCAGCTTGGGCTGCCGAACAGAATACCACAGAATGGGTGGCTTACACAACAGGAACTTACTTCTCATAGCTCTGAAGCTTGGGAAGTCCAAGATCAAGGTAGTGAGGCTGACTGGGCTCCCGGTGGGGCTCCCTTCCTAGCTTACAAATGGCTGCCTTTCCCAGTGTGTGCTCTCAAGGTGGAAAGAAAGAAGCAAACTCTCTGATGTCTCTTCTTACAAGGTTACTGATCCCGTGATGATGGCCCTACCCTCATGACCTCATCTAAACCAGATTACCTCCGAAAGTCTCCTTCTCCAAATACTGTCACATTGGGGATAAGACTTCAACACTAAATGTTGGTTGATACAACTCAGTACATAGTGGAGAGGTTGTAAGAAAAATGCAAAGGAAAGTTTTTATGGCACAGCTGAAGTTTTATGCTAGTTGGGAAGAAAGGAAGAAAGAAAGAAAGAAAGAAAGAAAAGGAAGGAAGGAAGGAAGGAAGGAGTAAGTGAGGGAGGGAGGAAGGAAGGGCGAGAGAAAGGAAGAAAGAAAAAAGAGTAGATGTGGAAGTGGATGAGAAAAGATAGATATGCCAGAAGTGGTTAAGAACAATTTATCTAAAAACTTTTAAAACCCCAACTAGTCAATATGTATATCTGTATTGAGTATAAAATGTAAATAAAGTCATAAAGCAATACTGAAGTCATTATATAAAATCTTACATTGTATCCCATAATAAAAATGTGTCAAGCATATAAACTCATGTTAAGCTTTAAAAAAGCTGTTCAATGCCCTGACAGTAATTATTTCACCTCCAATAATACAGCGATGTCTCTGTTATTAAAAGATTAAATTTCCTTACCATTGTGTAGCTGTGAGCCACATTCATTAATTCAATGCATCCTTGAGCATCTGCGAACGCTCGGATTCCTAGGCAGTTCGATGGATGCAGAAGCTTCATGAGGAAGTGGCAGCACACTTCTACTACTTGAGGGAGCTGAAGAAGGCATGCTGCAGCAAGAAGATTCTCAATGGTGTCTTCCTTCAATTCCAAGCAACCTGAACGTTAAGTGAAGAAGATTATGAAATTCCGTTTACAACATGAAATAGCAAGTGTGATCGTATTACTCAAAACATTAGGCCAATCTTCTAGAAATAATCCAAACCTAGATTGATAATCAAGGTAAATATCTCTCTTTAAAACCAGTGATTGTTTTTGCAAAAGCACAAAGGCAATTCAATTGAGAAATGATCGTCTTTGAACACATTTTGCTAGTACAGTCGAATATTCACAAATGGAAACTTGTATTTTAATTCATACCCCAGACAGTATATAAAATTTCTCAAAATGGGTTGTAGTCCTAATTGTAAAACCTAAAACTCAAATCTTCTATAAGAGAACATTGGAGAAAATCTTTGTGGCTTTAAATTAATTAAATATTTCTCAGATAGAATATTGAAAGCGTAATTCACAAGAAAAGATTGTTAAACTGAGCTTCAAAAAAATCATTGCAGTGACAATATTAAAGAAACAAAAGAACCATAGACTGGGGAAAATGTTTGAAAAATCATTTATCTGATAAGCACTTGTGTCCAAGGAGATAAAAAGAAACTCTAAATAATAAGAAAAATATTAAAAATAGACAAGTGATCTAAACAGATATTTTATAAAAGACGATATATAGGTGGAAAATGCTCAGAATCCAGTTAAAAGCACAGTGAGGTGCCACGACACCTATCACTCACACATTAGAATTGCTGAGGAATGTGAAATGCTACAACCATTGTAGAAAACAGTTTTTCAGTTTCACCTCTCAAATGACCTAGCCATTCCACTTCTAAATATTAATCCAAGAGAAATGAAAGAATACATGAATGTTTAAGGCTGATTTATTTTGCAATGGACAAACAGTGAAAAGATCCCAAATATTCATCAACATGTAAATGAATAAAGCAACTGTAGACTATTCAATGAACTACTACTTAGTAATAAAAAGAACTACTGATATATGCATCAGCATGGTTGATTATGCAGAATGGGAAATAATTTTGCTGAGCAAAAAGGATCAGACAATACATTAAACTCTACAATTCAATTCAATTAAAATTCTTAAAAATCCAAACATCTATTATGACAGAAATCAGACCACTGGTACCTGAATATGGGATAGAGCTGAGAGGCCCAGCAAGACGAACCACGAAAGAGCGTGAAAAACACCAGGGGTAATGCATGCAGGCGTTATCTTGATTGTGGTGATGGTTTTATGGATGTTTACATATGTCAAGATATCAAATTTTATACCTTACATATGTACAGTTTACAGCATGTCCATTTATTAATCAGCAAATGTTTAAAAAGGAATATTCAAATGTTAAAAATAATTTGAGTTCACTAGTACCTATAAATATTATCAGAAGGCTTTGATTCACACTTCATTCATAAAATCACAAGGATAGGATATTATAATTGAAGAGAGCATGAGTTATGTGTATTTTTTCTTAAAGCTTACAATATATAGGAATATTATAGTCGTGAAAACTTCATATATGATATTATCATGATTATTATATTGTTAAAATAATCCAAGTGTAAACGTAACATATAAAATGGCATGTTAGTGTGCATGTGTGAGTGTGTGCATCTGCCTCTTTATCTTCCCATAATATCTGAATCACTTTTCCAGTGTTGAAGTGATTCAGAGATATTCTGTCAGTGTGATAAGCAATAGGATATACAAGCAGTTGTTCGTGAAAACAAATAATTATTATTTAGTCCAAATTCAAATACTGGATCTATTTCTGTACTTAATATTAATTTAGATCAAATTTTAACAATGCATCTCTTCTTTCTGTAAAAAAAGATAAAAAGAAAAATTCTGCATTTTCACAGGTTATCTGTAAACTCATTTTAAAATTTTACTTATTGGTAGCTATTGATGTAAATTTGGAAGATATAAACATTTTTTTGTTTCAAAGAGTTAAAAATCTTATTTTTTTTTCTTCAGCTTGGAATATATCTAATGAAAGGATCCATTTGTAAAAGCCAGAAAGCACAAATGGAATATTAGTGAGTGTTGAGCATGAATGAACACAAATTGAGCTACCTCATGCATGATATGTTTCTTTAGAGCTATAACCTGGCTTATTTTTCTGACAGGCTTAGATGATGGAAAAGCAAAAATCTGCCAAGTATTTGACTTAACAGTGAACCAAAAAAGAAGTGAATCACATTAATGAAAAACCAAAGTAATTCTGTATTTTCATTTAAAGTTAACTTTCAAGGCATAATGTTCTCAAAGCACTTTAGGTTAACTAAGAGGGAAAAATCTATGTTTTCACCTTAGGTGCCATAGAAAATTGGCTTAAAAAATCCAGTACTTAGATGAAACTTTGGATACCTAAGGAGTCTTTGAGTATAGTAACAGATAACCCTGAGAAAATTGTCTCAAACAATAAATACTTATTTTATCTCTCTTGACAAGTGCAGAGGAAGGTTGTTTCCAGAACTAATTAATTGAAAGGCTCAACACATCATCAGAAAAGAGCTATCATTTTAAGTAACTTGCTGTTTCCCTCTTGGTTGCTATAATTTCAAGCTCCAGATACAGACAGGAAAATGCTCATCAAAAGCGGAACTATTCCTTCATATATATTCCCTTTGCATCATTAAAGAAATCTTTACTAAAATTTCCCTGAAAGTATTTTCTCAACATTTTCTCAGCAAAAACCGTATTATATGACCATGCCTAACTCAATAATAAGCAATGGTCTAAAACCCCAATGATTGATTTTGACCCTATATAAATTAGAATTATAGAATTAGAATCACCCTTCCTTGAGTCAACTGGGGAAATAAGAAGGGAATGACTTTAATAGGGTGCCTTCAACATGTGCTACATTTATCCATAGCCTCACTTTAAGTTACTGAATGTCCCAAACATGTGTAAGTAGACTTAAACTCTGAATTTCTATAAAAGAATATAGTTAAATTTATACTGTAATGAAATGAAAATATATAAATTAAAATGGGAAAGAAAAAAATTAAGGCTATGGAAGACTAGAAATTTATGCTGTTCTATTTTGTTAAAGATGTGATATATTAAACAGCTGTGTTATATAACCATATTTAGTTTATAAACTCAGTTGCATTGCAAAAATGTGTTTTATCAGATAGGTGCAAAAACTACCTATAAAACCCCTAAAGTAATTTGAATGTTTTATCTATTTATCTATCTATCTTGTATATATCACTACCTATCTATTTATCTATCTATCCATCCATCTATCATCTGTGTATTTATCTTTAATGGAAAGAAAGGGAATATAATATTATTCCTACACTAGAAACTTAAAATTAATAATTTAGTAGTTCATAGGGAAATAAAAAAGCTTTGCTTTTCAGGATATTTTTAGATTTATGGAAAATGTGCAAAGATCACACAGAGATTTCTCATGTAACACACACTTATTTTCCCTAATTACTAACATTTTACATTAGTATGGTACATATGTTAAATTAATGAACCAATATTGTTACTCTTTTATTAACTTAAGTTCATACTTTACTCACATTTCCTTAGATTTTTTTTTAACCTAGTATCTTTTTTCTGTTCCAGGAGCCCATGCAGGATAACACATTTCGTTAGTCAGTGCATCTCTTTAGGCTCCTCTTTGCTGTGACAGTTTCTCAGACTTTCCTTGTTTTTGATGATTTTGACAGTATTGAGGAGTACTTGTTAACTATTTTGTGGAATGTTCCTCAACTAGGATTTGTCTAATTACGATTACACTGGGATTATGAGCTTTTGGTCTCATTATATCATATCTAGAGTACAAACATAGATAAAGTTGGTGCTTCACTTTTCCCAACTGCTAGATAAAGCTGAATATTGCAAGGCACAATTGAGATGTATGTGAGACATCTTAATATTTGATAGCAGTTAGTATTATGTCAGTGAAAAATCACATTATTCACTCAATGTGGCAATAACATAAGTACATATAAGCAACATTACTTTTCATATTAATCAGATAGAAATTTGAGTAACTTTAAAGTTAATAGAAAGTATGTTAAAATGTCAAGGGGAAAACTAGACAAACCATGGTTTCACAATTATGTAATTCTGTTGACTTCTATGTTAAGGTATTGTTATTTCTATATACTCATATGACAATAAGATTTGACTGTCCATCTCAGAATGTGGCTGTGTAGATCAAACGAGATAAGATATGCTAAAATACTCAAGGTAATACATGATAAAAACACACCTGAAATATGTAAAGTAATAAAATTACATGTAGGTATTAAAGGAAAGAAGCATGCACCATTAAAAATGTACACTGAATCATACATATGAATTAGAAATTATATTGTAATACTAAAGCATAAATTGGAGTAAAAAGTAATACATGTTTGATGAATAAAGTGATTATTCCCTTTCTAGTTCTCAGTCTTCATCTTAATTTTTTATAACAAATTGCAGAAATAATTTGAAGAAACATAATCCATTTTTAATAGTCACCATAATTGAATGCTAGCAATATGCTAAGCATTATACTAAACCCACTTATTTTTATTAGTTCATTTACTCCTTAAAACAATCCTCTTACTTAGACACTGGTATTTTCCCTTTTCAATAGTTGAATAATTTTAAGACTCCATAAAGTTAAGCAATTTGACCAAGATCTCAAATTATAAAATGGTGGAGCCCAAGCGATATATCAAAATTCTTAATGAAAAGTAGGGAATAGGTACATGCCAATCAGAATGAATGTCCAGAATGAACACTGGGTTGCCCACATGATAATAAGTTATGGTTGAATATCAGTCCTGGTGAAGGCTGAAGAAAATCCCAGATGCTTCTGATTTTAAATTCTGCATACTATTACTGCTCCTAAGATACTGAAGAATCAAGTGGACAGACATTCCTGGATTGGATTGAAGGTGAACTAATTCTGAGAAAATATAGTAAAGATATAAGATTAATGCACAAAAATACATAGCATGTTCCTTGCACAGTTGATATGGTGACATCTGATTCATTTCCTGCCTTTGTAGTACCCAAAGCAGAGGAAAATGTAAAGAATTATAAGACTTAGATCACTAATAAAATAAAATAAAAGCAGATATTTTAAGGAAGCAAAATTGATTAATGAGATCTGAGATATTTTCCTTCCTTGGAAACTCGAAAAGTAATTATGAGCTACAGTGGAGAGAGACCTCCTGTATAGCCGGTAAATATTAAATTTCACATAGCTATTTTGTTTGTAGTTTGCATATGCAATCCCATAGCATAAAGTCAAATGCAGTTCAGTAACAACAGCAAAAAGTTGTACGATATTCATAAAATATGTATCATTTTTATTATCTGATACAATAATTTTTCCAAATTAGTATCATATTATTTTGAATTGCACACACACACACACACACACACACACAGAATGTTTCTTATAGTGGAAAGGCAGTGGTATAATGGGAATATACAAGGGCTGTCCGGAAAGTATCCAGTCATGTAATATGAAAAGCAGAGGCGTTTATGGCTGGACTTTTTCTGGACTGCCCTTGTACACCAGATTTTTTATTTTACTGCTATTATTTTCACTTTTTCCCCTTACTGAATATGTAGGTTATTTCAACATCCTATGAGAATTAATAAATCAATATTTTTACTTAATGGGTAGTAATAATATATAAAACCATTCTTTAAAGGTTTAATTTATTAAATTGAGAACAGAATTTTCCGATCTAGCAAAAGACCTATGTTTAAAACTAATATTCTATAAATGTGCTTGCATAATTCATGTCACTCAGATTAAAACAGTAATAAAATGAAATAATAATTTACTTTTAATTACAGTAAAAAATTCTGAAGGGAGTTTAAAATATTCAGTCCAGGCTGACTATACTGACATATATTTTTAATATTAAAGCAGAACATTAAACATGCCAGCTGCTAAGGGTGTGTGTTTATTCCACTGAAATATTGGGCAGTAAGCAGATGCGATCTTAACATTGTGAAGTAAGTCTTTAATTAACTTCAGTAGCACAGAAACCTTTTTTTATTTTTTAACAAGAAAGTTAATGCTTCAGTGTAATTAAAGCGTTGTTATATGAAGGTCTGATTTTGTACCCCTCTTAATACCACTGCTAGATGGACAGTGGTATTAAGATATTATGATTTTATTTAAATCTTGCCCTTACCAGGTCTCTATAGGACCTAACACTTTGCTAGTAACCCTGCAATTCCATGTCCCATACTCATTCGAACTTTATTTCCTTTTGCATCAAAGAACACATTATATTTTCAAGTATGTTGGAGTAGTAGGGACTGTGTAAGAGATAAGTCAGAAGGAAATTTCTATCAGCTCAAAGACAACTTTAAAATACAGTGAACCCCAGAACACCCTTTTCAACTCTATTAAATTTTCTCTTTTATTTTCATAATATGATCATCAATTTTGGGCTAGTACTGAAATATACACAGACACAAAATCAATATAGTAGCCCTGAACATTTGTTTTACACCATTCCCTAATGAGGAAACATTAGGCCGTATACATCAAAAGTGGGTTTATATCAGAAAAAGATAACAAAGGATAGCTATTTTAAACCCTAAATTGGAGAGTCCCTTCAAGGCAGAAAACACGTGTAATTCAGCATATTGCCTTCCAGAGCCCATCGTAGGGCATGGGACACAGTAGGCTTATAGTAAAACTCGAGAGGCATTCAGTACATTCAGAGGACAAGGACTATTAGGCATTAATGTGCTTGAATTGTCAGGCACCATTGCTACCTGCAAATAACTAGCATTCAATTGGGAGGAAGCCTGAATCTAATCTGCAGTGAGCCACTGCATAGCAATAGGGGAGTCCATTTAAGCAACTGAAACTCTTTTCAGGGCAAGATAGTCATCAGCCATTCCAAGGAATCAGTCATAACACATACCATACAAAAGGCCTCATTTGGGTAGAGAAAATACCACTCAATTTGTGATCTGACGTTTTATTCTAGTAACAGATTCAATATCTTTCTATTGATCTTTGTCAGGTTACTTTATCTCACTAAATGGGCTCCATTAAGAACTTTAGAGGCTCTCTTAAGCACTGGAAAAGCTTCTCCCCTGATACTAATTCAATAGAAATCAACACAAGTCTTGCTATATCTCACAATGGTTTTGTCAATGCTTATTTGAAATATTAAATATGTAATTCTTAAAACACATATTTTGGTGCCTCTGCTTTGCATCACATGTGTATTTAAGCATAGAAAAATTTTCATCTGTAAAATTTATAATGATCAGGATGGAATTTCTAAAGCCCCATACATCTCTAATTTTCTAAGTAAATTAAAAATAGATTGATGAGAAACGGCATACATTTATTTTACTTTTCTTCTCTGATTCCATGCTTGTGAGATGTTCTGTAGCATAATTCCAGAACAGTCTTGACTTTATTATTCTAAATCATAGAATTTAGCAGAGTAAGCAAATACATACCCCAGGTCTTTTTCTAGATGAGGAAAATTGTGCAACAGATGCTTTGTAACAGGTAGGGAAATATTGAAAAAGATGTTAAGTCTGTTTGAAACTATACAACTGAGAATGCCACCAACTGGGTAGTGATACATAGATCTTACTGCTTTTGAAAACAAAAGTAAGGAGCTTTTTTTCACAACGTTCTGCTCTAATAATTCTATTCATTACCAATTTCTTTAGAAGTTTCTATCATTCTAATCTATCTCCACCCATACTTAAAATCTATGTTTTATCTTCCAGTGTCTACTGTGATCCTTTTCATGAAATAATTGGTTAAATATTTTTTAACTGAATTATGGTTTGATTTTGAAAAACTGATATTTAATCTTACAATTATATATTCTCTGGATTACAACCAAGTATTCAAACTTTAAATTTTAGTTGTAAAAGGGTGTTACATCAGGACATCAAATAACAGACTTGTCCAACAGTGTTTTGTTATCACTTTGATAAGATGCTCTTGGAATGTTACTCTTGTTTATACAGATTAATTTATGCTAAAATTGTTTTCATTATGTGTCATATCACTTAAAGTCACAGAACCTACCGACAAAATTAAGTGATGTCTTACTGTATTTAATAACATACATTGTTGCTTAAATGGGCCTTTGTTCTCTATAAATGGCTAAGATCACATTCAGACTTCCTAGTGAAAAACTACAAAAAAAAAAAAAATCAATGGAAAGTTTTAAAACAAGAAAATTTGAAGTTGTTTAAACATCTAATTAAAAATTTAAAAAAGTATAATAATATAAACTTCATATTAGAAATACAATTATTAATATTTCTAATGCCAGTGTAATATTTCCTTTTCTTTCTATTTCTGAGCTATTACAGTATGTGAAAAAAAATTGACCTTATGAAGCTTTTTATTTTAAGTGAAGATGCTACTTTTGATACTGCGATAATTAGTCATCACTTTAATGGTTATATGTTTACCTTTTGTACTTCCAAGAATGTTTTCTTTAATTTTGTCAACACAAAGACTTTATGGGTTTCCTTTATTTTATCTCACATATTGCTAGTATTAACCTTTTCATTATTACATCTTGTTATTTTAAAAAAAGTGTTATATTTCCTTGAGCTATTACCATGACTGAGCTCACTGCTTAGTATCTAGGTCACCTTTTCCAGTTATTAGAAAAAAATGTCTCCAAATATTTGCTTTAGTTTTCATTGAAACTCTACTAGGCCCCTGATCCCATTTCTTCTCATATTAATATGCTAGTAAAAGAAAAGCGTGAGGTAATTAGGAATGGTGTCTCCCATATCTTACCATGTATACGTTTTTACTATGCAAAATTCTTTAAAGGATGATTTCTCTTTTTTCAAATCAAAGATAATTAAACTCTGTAATCATTAAAGTTTATGTCAGTCAATAATTCATTCTAATCTACTTTACTGATTACTTCTTTTCTTAATTTCTAAGTTAATAAAATAAATTAGTCATATATGTTGTTGTTTCTTTTTTTTAAAACCTTACAGACTATCATGATCCCATGGAAATTTTTCTTTAGAAATTGTTTCAAAGCACTCTTATAAATCTCTATGGAACACATTACTTCTATAGCTAATAGTTAACTATTATTTCTTGACATAATTGAATCTCCAAGTTTTCTCAAAGCCTCTCAAACTTCAGAATTTAAGAAAATATTCCCAAATGGCTGACCCTTTACATTCATTTTTACCCTTTTCTGGATGCATTTATTTTTAGTCTTCAATGAAGAAAAGTATTAGAGATCAGCTAGCAAGGTAGCTAAATAGGCATACACATATACCTCCTACTCTTCTCTTTCTATACCCTTGCTCATTTGATGTCTTCTATTGCTATAATTCGTAACATTGTACGTAGCAAAGAACAGGTACATATTTTATGTTACACCTAAAATTCCCCCAATATTATCTTGTAAGTTATTTCCTCATCTAGTGTGCTCCAATGAACTAACAATTGGAAATTTAGCAACCATCAAGAAGGTATGAATATCAGAGCAAAGGCCAAAGTGTCAGTGGCAACTGAAAGGCGGCTTTGTATCCTCTCTGCCCTCTGCAAATCTAGGTCATTAGATTCAGCAGGGAGCTTAGAAACGATTTCCAAGTTCGTGCTGCAACAGTGATGAGTGTCTTTTGACCTAGTTTTACACATGAGAAATGCAAGGCTGCCAGGCTATGGAAGCTCTAAGTGTTGGATCTGTGCCTTGCTATTGCTAGAAGGAGTCTTAAAAATGTAAATTTTAGGATTTGTTTCTTTCCAAGGAATAATGTGGACATGTTTGCTGTCTCTTGACTGGGAGGCCATGATCCTTTACTACTATTTCAGACTGCATGCGAACTGGTATTGACCAAGATGGTCTTAATGCTCCTTCAGCTTGACTTAAATTCAGACAGTCTTCTTTCTGACATTAGGCCTTTGACCTTCCTGTTCTTAGAGGATTTACTTTAGAAAACTTGTTATTATAAATCCTTTCTCTACTGCTTTGAGAAGTGAATCATTTCAAAAGCCTCCTGCCAGTTTTATAACCAGCGCATTTTTCTCAAGGACCTGGAAGCCATCCTTTTGAAATGCCAACATCAAGGGAGTTGGCACCCCTGTCTTTCAGGTTTGTGAGAGGCTAGGAGCATAATTTGAGTGAGTACCTTGCTCCAAGTTATAAAACTAAATTCTGTCACAAAGATAAAAGAAAGTCTATTTTTCTAGGCAAAGCCAATTAGCGAACATAGATCTCCCCAGCACTTAAAAATCTCCCTCCACCCTCTTTGTTTTAGTAGAACTAAGTAAAGATGGAGTTCTCATCGCACTCCCCTATTGCAATAGCTTTGAATAAGGACTTGCTAACCGGTTTCATTTTGTCCAGGGCAATATTTGTTTTGAGAAAATGTAAGTTTAAATTACTGAGACTGGAAAATGTCTAGGTCTTCCCATCACATGTTGCTTTGAGATTCAGCACACAGAGCGTGTGCATTTTTCTCTTCAAAGAGATTCTATGGCCTTTTTGTTCTAGAGGCTGATCTTCCTAGCAGCATCTCTTGTTCCCCGTGACTAACACACAGTTCTGTAACTTAGGGTCCTGCTGCTTCAGTAACCAGGCCCTAGCCCACCTTTATGTCCTCATTGCACACCATGATCAAGAGTGCCCACAAAACGTACCACACGCCATTACTAAAAACAAAAAATCCATTCATACTATCTGCCTTTGCTTTCACATGATTTTATTATGTCTCTGCTTGTCTCATAAATCCTGAAAGGTTATTAAAATGTTTTCAATGAATGTGAGCCCTGATAATGTTCTGAACAGCAGGTTTTATGCCTTATACCTTCTTTTTAACATTTCACATTATATTTACTCGCTCATCTAACACTTTTCTCCATTTGAACTGTGAACTTCTTGAGGATAGAGACAAGGTATATTCACTAGTTTATGCTCCAGATATAGAGCTAATACTTGTACATTAAACATAATTCAACATGTATTTGGTAAATTGGTAAAATGATTTGAATGAACTAAATATAATAGGGTGCTAAAGCCAGCAGAAGATGTCCGTATGGAGGATGAGAAACCAACAGTTTTAACAACCAGTCATTTTCACAATTCCAAGTATTTTTATTGTCCCTTTCAACTAAGTATATCGAGTCCACATTAAATGTTCTGTGAAGCTTTTAATAATAAAATGTTACAATGAAAGGAAAAAATAGTTATTTGAACCCATTATTTCTAAAATGAAAAAAAGTTAGAATCTATTTCTCTTCCTAATTATCTTATTTGATAATTAATAACCTTTCTGTTCTTAACCCAAGCTTATCCAGATACTATTTTTTTTTACAAGCCAGTTTAATTTCTTTGTGGAAGGAATTAGGTATATACATTTGTGATTTCAGTGACAAATAAAAAGGTAGTCTAATTTTTCTGGTAGTCTTTCAAATGGAAAAAAAATACATGAAAGATACCAGCTGTGATTTCTTTAAACTTTAAATCCTATGTACTCAAATTACAAAATTCCTAAAACATCCATGGGAGGCTGTAATTCTTTTACTGTACCTGTATATGCAAATTGGACAAGATCCCAGAGGGCATTGGGATCTATGCCTTCCATCTTGATCTCCTCTTGCTTGGCTTCACAAACATCACTTGTAAACATGGCAGCAAAATAGTCTGAGACTGAGCTCAGAACAAGCCTGAAAGAGTCAAAGGATCTAATTTAGGCCATGAATACAAAGCATCAAAATGCTATGTGCCAACAACAATATCTTTTCTAGAGCATCAGAAGGATATTGACCTAACATTAACCTTTTTAATTTTCTACATATAAAGGCTTGATTTGCAACAGGGCTACTTCCATATAGAGAAAAATATCATGAGACCTATAGAATTCAATCTTAAATAATTACACTAAATTTTCTCTAGCAAACTACTGCTAACTCAGTAAGAGAAGTGCAGAAAAGTTAATACTGCATTTGGATTTAGTGACATAAAATTTGCATTAGATTTTTAGAAGAGGGATGTAATGAATAACAGAAAGTAATATCTTTATATGTGCATATAAAGCTTCTATTAATGCAAGGGAAGCAGAAGCCAAAAATGCATATATAAGTGGATACATGCAGACATTCTGGATTTCCTTTGAAATCTATTAAACTTTTCTAAGTCCACTCCAGTTTATTGTGCTGTTTGACACTGCTGACCTCCCACACTGTCCTTAAATCCTTTTAGGTAAGGCAGTACTTTCTTATCTCAGCTTACCTCTGATTCACTGACTTCTCTTCCTCCTCTGACTTCTTGACATTTAGCATTGCTCCAGGTTTCTAATCAGGCTCCTAAATATTTGCTTTAACACTATTTCAGATTCATTCTTGAGCATGGCTTTAATTTTTACTGTTATGATGCCTTTAAATCTCTTGTGGCTAGAGTGCCTATATGGAAACTTCTTATTAGATATCCCAGTAGCATCTCAGTGTTCCCTAAACTAAATCAAAGGCTCCCTTGTAAGGTTTTCTTTTCTTCTTACTTCCTTGATTCTAATCGGTGTACCACCAATATATGGAACTTTCAGCTAGATATTATAAAATCATGTTTTATGTCCCCTTCTCCTTCATTGCCTATATCAAATAAGACACAAAATGAAGGTTTTTCTCTTATATCAGACTTTGTAGTTGTCTCCCCCAGGTTCCCTTTATAAGTCACACCTAGGTGCTCAGCACTACCGATTTTAGCGCCTAATGAATCCCAGCTTCCCCTTCTCCAGAATCACGCTTGGCTCAACAGGAGCTGCCTCCCTGAGAGTTCATGTCCTCCTGCTCCTCTTACGTCATCATCCTAACTCTACCACCTACTTAGTGGCCCAATGGCAATGCCTAGTACAACCTGGGTATAAAATACTGTGCCTTTTCTTCAGGGTAGGACTAGCTCTGCAGCAAGTCATGCACCAGAGCTTCTCAGGAGTTAAAGATAGAGCAAGGCTTCCACTGAGACCTCATCTTTAACCTGCTCTTTCTTGTGCTCTATCTTGCTTCCTTTCTTTTGAGGAAACTCCCTAAATAAGCCATGCACACCTGAATTCCAGTCTCCAGTTGTACTTACTGGAACCTGACTTATGACACTGTTCTTCAGAATATTTCTCAGTTCATCTCTTTCTCGATATTTATGTAGTTCTCATTTCATGCTTGGATTAACTCTAAAAGCTTTGTAGATCATAAGCTAGTTTTTACAGTGTTCATCTTTTATACATTTTCTAAAGCTGTACTATTTTTCAGAGATATCTTGGTAAAATTATGATAGGCAGACATTGCAGTTGTTAATACATCACTTCTGTAACCACATTGTCCCAGATTGAATCCTATTTTCACCACTGGTTAAATGTATTACTTGGGTGAATATCTTAATTTCTCCATTTCTCAGTTTTCTATTGTATCAGAAAAGAAGGTGGGGAAAATAAGGATTTCCTTTTTCAGGACAAAATGGGTCAGTATATGCACAGCACCTCAGAAGGGCCCTTGCACATAATCAGCGCAGTATAAACTGTGTGGGTAGTGTATTGCTGTTATTATTATTGACTTAATTATGTTACTCCCCTCTTCAAGAACCTACATGAGCTTCTAATTATATACATCATTTCCAATCCATACTTCCCTACTGGTTTTCAAGGTCTATCATAATCAATTTTGCCCTACCTGCCTGGCTTAGTTTTGCAGTATTTACTACAAACTACTCCATTTTCACTAAGGCAGTACCTCATAATTTTCACAAACACAAATATTTATTTCTGTATTTTTCCATATTATTCTCACTATCTAAAATAGTATACCTGTTCTTTTCCTTTAGAATGACCTCAAACACAATTTCTTTGAAAAACTATTATAATACTTTATTTTATTTTACTCATTTCCTATTTGACTATCTCTTACACTTGGAATTAAAACCACACATTTCAACTGAGGTTATTTACAACTATAATAATTTCCTTAATTGTCCTATGGGTTACTCTTTGCTATTCAAGATCATTGCAAACTTCATAAGGAAACTTATCATGCATCACCAACAGGGCATAGAGCAATGTTATAATATGTTTGATAAACATTTATTTTAATTAATGCAAGGAAAGACTCTTCATGAACTGCTGACTGTTAGTGGTAAGTATAAGGACATTTAAATATCAAAATTAAATTAAAATTGTTTTGTCACTTAAAATTCCTTAAAGAAAACCTCAGTATAAAAACATCAAATTTAATGAATTTTCCTAAGTAAACTGATAGCATATCAATAGGCACAAGATAATCAGACACCTAAGTTCATGTAACTTAGAATTATCAATTATAAATATATAAGGAATGTTTAAATGTGTAATACTTTTTAAATATATTGGTCCTTAAAAAGAATATTAATGTAATAAATTAAAAACTTTTTCATAAATGCAAAATAAAGCTGTCAACATGAAATATTCTGAATTTTCTACTTGAAACAAATAATATGTACCCAAGGTAGCCTGACTTCCTTTCAACTTTGGCAGAAAAGCATATCTCATTTAAAATCTGATTACACCCTCCTAAGTTAAAATTGATTTTCATTTACTATGATTGTGAATCACATTAAACAAAGTATTTATCAACCTTAGAGGAAGTTTGATTTTTGAACTATTTATATTTGTTTTGTTTCTTAAAAAGATTACTAAAATGAAGTTATAACTCCTGCTCAAAAATAAATACAAGAGAAATACTCAAACTTCCTTAGAAATATGGTTCTGAATTCCCTAATCATAGGATATTTTGCAATCTACATACAAGACTATTGCTGTTACACATATGAGTTCACGTTTCCAGATTACTATACCTATGTGCAGGTATCTTTCGATTTCCAACAATTAGGATCACATCACAGAGCTGTTGTTGTTTCAAGTAACTTTCCATTTTTCTGAAGGTTTGCTCAGCATGGTGAACGGCCTGGTAGAATTCTTCAGAGCTGCTGGCATCCAAGTCACTCTGAGGTGTCAGGGAATGGCTAGTTGCTGACAGCCTACAAACACATACAAAAAAGATGATTTTTAATAAATGCCACCAATTGTCCAAAACTACATACAGAGTTTGAGAATTTTATAGGGCAAGTTAATGAATCTCCCTTTATGTTTGTCATTATTGATATAGGTAAAATAAAGAATCTGTTTTAGGCTAAATGATTTCTTCTAGGGAGCCATAAATTAATTATAAATTATATTTTATTATTTCTTTTCAATATTTTAAGAATAAGTTATCTGTATTTATCAGGACATTAAGTTAGTAAACCTGAAAAAGTCACAAAAATAGTAAAATACAAGCGTGCCTATTAAAAAAAAATTACTAATGAAATGTTAATCCATTTGTTGTTAGGTAGACAATGTAATTATACTATTCTAAATTATGATCCTTGTGAGTTATAGTTAATGTTGCGTTACAGAAGTAGGTGATTTTTATTATGAGACATTATGAAACATGGTTTCTGAAAAAGGTTGACAAATTTAAAAGTAAGTTATTGAGTTGGGTACATATTCTGTACCCGTTGAACAAAAATATGCCAACAGAATGTGTTAATTCAGTACTTACAAATATTTTAACAATCTCTTTCTCTCTATAATTCTGTAATAAACTTTAGGTATTTGAAAAGTCCATGTTACTTAAGTTTGGCTACTACATCTATTCATATCATAGTGTTTCACAATGAAGACTTTAAAATATCAAATTCCATTAAGGAGAAGACTCTCTATATACTTGATGCATGATAAGCTGGCTAGCAGCCCCAGTTAAGTGTTCTGATGATAAATCATTAAAACAATTTAAAAATAAAAATGAATTAAATACATATCAATAATGATATAGCCTGTTTTAAGACAGAAATACGGAGAATTCTGCTTCCAATTACAATGCAATTGCTTGTAGCTGATGAAAGTACACCAGAAAAAAAATGTTACATATAGTATCAAAAGAACTATTTTATTTAGAAATAGCTACTAAGGCAGCCAGGACTCAAAGGGCCAAAATCCTATAATAAAATTAAATTCACGCAAGTCATCTCAAAACTCTACACTGCTTATTTTTCCCCTTTCTAGGTATTTACTAATTACGTGTAAGTCGCATAAGGTGAGAGGCTGAGCAGCTCTAATGTGCCTGCTAAGCAGAACTTCAGGCAGCATTATGGCATTTGGGAGAAAGAATGAATATTAGCATTATGGGTTCCAAAGGTAGCCAGAATTGAGGGATAAATGAGGAGCCAACAAGAAGGAATGTGTGGGAGTTCCCTGGTGGTTGTAGGGGCTAGGCTTTGTCATGCTCAACGCCACGGCGGGGTTCGATTCCCAGCCAGGGCACTACTCCCCCAGCCCCTAAACAAACAAACAAACAAACAAAAAACAAAAAGGAGGAAGTTCAGGTAAGGCTGTCATTGTGTACTACTTTTCCCCTAGAAGTACTGGCTGATTACTAAGCACTGCCAAACAAGCAGAAAATGGCTTATAGAAGGTTGAAAAGTGAAACAGAGTTTGAAATATAAATATTTGAATTTCAGGACCAGCAATGACGAGGGACATACACGGGCTTTCAGTAGGACTTCCTAAGGGCTGTGCCTAGGAGTCAGGGGAACTACAAATAGACAAAGTGATACAGAGAGGGAAACCTAGATTTGAATCAGTGAAATCTGTTTGCATAAAGGTAATCTTCTAATCAAAAGGTAAGCAAACAGTCAAAATAAACCCATTTTAGAAAAAGATAACCTCATCCAGACTTTATGACTTTTTGTATGTATAAAATACTTGACATTAGAAAAATAAAAAAGCAAGCCTATAAAGTAATAAGATGTAGAAAAAAAAATAAGGTAATAGAAACAGACTCTCAGGTGCAATAGATGATGGCTCTGATGGGATGGATCACATAAAATATTTAATAGATATGAAAATACCTGTCATTAATATGTTTTGATATTGACAATGAGCTAGAAAATTCCATAGAACATTACGTTATATAAAAAAATCAAATGGAAATAAATAAGAAACTATAATAATTTAACTTAAGATGTTGGTAGATGAACTGAATTTGCCAATGCAGGTGAAGAAAATATAGTAATCTGAAAAATAAATAAAAATATTTAAACTAAAATATAGTACCATAAAAAGAGTTTTAAAAAACCAGTTGTTTCAGGAACAAATGAAACATAGTAAGTAATTATATTAATGTAATTGTGGTCTTTGATGCAGGGAGAGACATAATGGGGAAAAGTCATCTTAAGAAATCATGACCAAGAGTTTTAAAAAATATATTAAATATATCAAGACACAGATTCATGCTTTGCTATGTATCCCACAATAAAAACAAAGAATACTACACATAATAGTAAAATGATGCAAAACTGAAAAAAAAGAAAGTTGATAGAAAACATCTTCCCCAAATCGTTTAATGAAGCAGACATAACATTGATTAAAAAAAACCTGTAAAAGAATGTTACAAAGAAGAAAAATGAACAGCCAATCTCGCTTCTAAATATATTTGCAGAAATCTTAAAGTAAATAATAGCAACCAAATAAAACAATGTATGTTAAAAAATGGAATGTATATAAAAAATAAGTGTATCAAATATATAGTTGATAAATACCATAATTAAGTTGTACTTAAAGAAAATATTTTAGTCATATAAAGTCACCTAATTTATTCATAAGTGATTATCATATTTAATTATTCATAAAACCTTTTGTCCTTGAGATTGAAAATGACATCTATTAGTACTATTTCTGTTCAACATTTTTCTTGGGGGCCTTGGCACTGTAATGTAAGCAAGGAAAAAATAAATAAAGTCTATTACCATTAGATAAGAAAAATACGTAACTGATATTATTTCAGAAGATGTGTTTATACACGTAGAAAATGTAAAATAATGTAAAGACAAGTTTACAAACCTAAATTCTTTAAAAGGAAGTATGTTCTCTGTTATCTACAATATTTGTCCACACGATATGGCTTTACTAGTTTTCCCTTAAATTTAAAACTAATAGGAATTTTGCTATGCCATATGTTTTCCTTTCACAAGTTCACAAATTACAACCCCAGAATACGGTCATTTCCCAGCATGTATTTGGGGAATCCAGGCTCAGGCATATGTGGCAAAAAACAGCAAAAATCTTCCATGCTTTAACATATTGAACAGAAAAGTCACAAAATGTCCTGCAGGATGCATTTTTAAGTCTAGAATAAATTATTATTGGCTCTCAGGAAACTTAAAATTAAGTCAGGACTGCGGGTTGCCAAATAGATCAAAACTGCCCCGTTGAGGTCCTGATGTTTCCAACACTACACCAGACTGCATGAATGGCGTCTAAAAAGCAAGATATTAGAGGCCGCGGTGCTCCAGAT
The DNA here is from genome assembly GCA_004026885.1 of Lyroderma lyra. Lineage (NCBI taxonomy): Eukaryota > Metazoa > Chordata > Mammalia > Chiroptera > Megadermatidae > Lyroderma > Lyroderma lyra. The sequence goes on from PVJL010003112.1 coordinate 37,277, forward strand.
TGGCTTAAAGAAGATTAGGGATAAAGGCTCCATTCACACCCTTATATTCACTTCCTACAAGTTAAATAACATACTTTGAGCAAAGTTTTACTCCTTGCTATGCAAGTTATAATGGACTCACATGAGAGCAAATAGTGAAATAAATAGAATAATATAGTTTTAGAGCTTGGTGAGGCTACAGACATAAAATGAACAGGGCATAGACGTTGACAGAACTAACAAAGTCCAAAAGCTAATTACTGTCAAGATAGTACCTTCTTTTACGTAGACTAAGTACACTAACAAACAGAACATAATATGAACTTGGGCCTTCTCTGAAGAATTTAAAAGTAATTTGAAAAGAAAAATTAGTCTTAGAAGAGTAGAGAGCTAGAAACTGACCTCCAAAACAACTTTTTCCAAGTTTATGTTTACTCCTAGATTTTTTCCTAAAAGTTCTCTTGGATTGAGTTTCTCCATATTATACCTGAAAAGAAGTCACTTTTTTTGAATGTTGGTTCATCCTTCAGAGAAATGGTTTGTTGGGTTGACTTGATTTTCTCTATATAAAATACTCATTGTCACAGTGCTTGCACATTTCCTCATATATCATCTCCTAATTTTAGGGTTGAGAAGACATTTTGTCCTGACCTTTGACTCTGGATTTAAAAAGGATTTTCTACTTTTTGTTTGTTTGTTTGTTTGTTTGGTTTCCTGAGCGGGAATTGAACACAGGCCACAGCGGTGAGAGCACCAAAGCCTTGCCACTACACCACCAGAGAACCCCATAAAAAGGAATTTCTACATCAGAACACTTAAGATAATGTTCATTTTTAAGTTAATGTTCATTATTAATCTTTTCCCCATCACATATACAGTCTTATTATTTTAAAAATTGAGATATTAAAATTTTAAGAAATAGATTATATTCTTACAATGCATCCTGCAAATACTAAGTAAAAAATCTAACATTTTATTATGTCTATTTTTGTCTAATTTTTATATCTTCAGTTTAAATAAATTATAGTCTCTTTTCAACCTGAGATTTTCTAAGATGCTATAATTTGATACTGTAATCTGTATCTTTATTGTTGTCCAACAACATAAAGCTAGAAATTACAAGAAATGCCATTTAAAAAGTCCAGTGTAACTTCTTCCCATCAAAATTTAAACATGCTTAACATCCCCCTAACCTAAGATACATAATACAAAATAAGATACACAACCATGTATCTTAAAAGCACTGAATGCCCCTAGTTACTTCATTCCTCTGAACACTCCTCAATTCATTACAATTTTACCTTCCCAAACCACCCATCTTATAAGACTGCTTTTGCCCGGGAAGTAGTGTTTTCTTTGTGTGACTTCATTTAGCTTTTATTTTCATTTTTTATCTTCAGTGCTGAAAACTGGCCAACATACATTCCTATTCCTGTGCTAAACAATTCAAGACTAAATATCATTTATTTTTCTAGTACCAAATAATTCTGAGATGAAGTATGTTTTCCAATTATTTTTTTCTAAATAATATTGAGATCGGGCAGAAATAATTTAGCTCTTGCATCAGGAAGTAGTTACTTCTAGAAGGTTAGACAGTGAATTAATTTTTAAAAAGCCACAAAACCTAATAATTACTCATCTGTTTTCACGTTAGCTATAGCATCATAAATTCTGCCTGTGACTAACCAGTCCTCAGTCCTCAACACCTTCCTGGTTCAAATTACATAACATGAGCTATAAGTTCTTACAGGATCTGATACTTTTTCAGTGTTTAGTACCTTTCAGCTCAAGCTCTAATTGTAGCTGTACTAAGTAATTCCAGTTTCTGCAATATGTCACATATTTCTTCTATTGCTTTCACACACATATATTGTTTACCTGTAACCTTCACAACACATTGACATTCTGATGGATTACTTTAATCTTTCAGAAATCAAATGAAATATCACTTATTTCAGAAAGACTTCCTTTAATCCTCACACGTGAGAGGTGTGGTTTACCCTGACATGTTAATTACCTAGTATGGTTTAAATACATATCAGGCATGTAGAATATTTTAGGAGTACAGAGACTACTTGTTGAACAAATGTGTGAAGGCTATTCTATAAGAAGATGGCCTCGGCCTAGTACCAATTTTAATTTGTTATTTTTTTTTGTTTGTTTCATAGAACAAAAAAATATGTTTTTGGTAAAGGAACTTATATCTCTAAAACTAACAGAATGCCTGATACACAGAAGGTACTTAGTATATATTTGTATGAATTTTCATTGTTGAATTTCAAAAAACTTTCAGAATTCAAGAGAAAAAAAAGCATACATAACTACCATAATCAGAACATATGAAAGGCTGTCCAGAAAAACTCCAGCCACAAAGGCCTCCGTTTTTTCATATTACGTGGCTGGATACTTTCCAGACAGCTTTTGTATATGCTCTTACATTCCCTGGTAGTGCATCTGCATACATTGTGAAATATTAAAGAATAAACTAAATATATTACAGAAAACACTTTAAAATCTTTTTTAAAGATATGATACATTTATTTTGAATAAGGATCCCTGACTAAGATAGATCCTCGCTTCATTATTATTACTTGAATGTCAGTGACAAAGAGTAGAACTAAAATGGCAAAATAAATTTGCAGTTTCCTGCACATTTTCTCTTGAGTGATGGGTTAGCTTTCATTTTGAGAGAATAATGTAAAGAACATCTCTATAATACTAAATAAAACAATTATCTACCCATAGTTCTTGAACAAGACCTGAATGTAGTGGATATGCTTTTATTTCAGTGAAAAACTAACTTTGTTTTAGCCCTGAAAATTTAGTGTACATTATAGACAGTATATATCTCTTCATATGATAGTTCCATTAGAAAAATATTTTAACTTTTAAAAATATATTTATTTTTGAGATATAAAAAGTTTGCTATATTTTCTTTTTCACATTGCCTAAATATTTTATACAAAGCACATATTATTCCAATTTTAAAACCACAGTTAGGGGGTTCCCTGGTGGTCTAGTGGCTAGGTTTTGGCCTGGGTTTGCTTCCCCATCAGGGCACCAACCAAAAAAAAAAAAAATTAAAACCATAGTCATTATTACAACAATATCAAAGATCAAAAAGTGACCAAAAATTCTTGAACAATGAAATACAATATTGTCAATTTAACTTTAAAAGGCCTCCACCTAGAGTAAATGTTTTGTTATCAAAAAAAGGGAAAAAAGAGAAAAGGAAAAAAATAAATAAATAAGTAAAAGTATAAATATTAACTTTGTATTATTATAATGTTAGAGAATAAAACAGTACCATCATCATATGTTTGTATGGAAAAATAAACCAGTATTCAAAATAAATTTCTGGTTATGTTAAACACACTAATTTTCAAATATTTTAATAACCCCCAAGAGAGAAACTTAGCTCTAAGAAATATTATAATGAATAAAGTTAAAACACCAGGTGCTACTACTTAGAAACAAGAAAAATTAATATAGTCATTAATGTTGCTTCTAGGTACAATTTTCTTTTATAAGATGAGTAGAATTTTAAGTAAGGCTTTTTATCAGAAGTATTGAAACACACACACACACACACACACACACACACACACACCCTTGGTAAGACATCATAAAAAAAGACTTTATGAGCTAGAGAAAACTGTATATATTCTAGGCTCCATCAGTTCTTGCATTGTGAATCTCAATTTATCTGTAAAATAACTTATCATTAATAAACTTCCTCATATGACATGTGGAAATAAATAAAATGTATTAAAGCTGCTTTGTAAATTAAGCTGTGAAGTATATTCCCAAAGAAATGCCAGATGTGAAAATGTCACTGATAGTTCTTGGGAAATAAAAAGTACTTTTATGAACTAGGTGCATCAGTACAGTATAATGTGTTGCTTAAAAAATTATATCTACCTTTAACAGTAAATTATCACTTAAAACATAATGCAGTGGTTATTTTCTCTTTTAAAAGGCATAATCCATGGATATACCTACTTTAAATTGAAAGTATTTTAAATCTTTGAAATTACAAAATGGAAATAATAAAAATATTTTCAAGGATGTTAAACTTAAAGAAAACCTGATATCCCATTAAATTCCCACATGGTTGTGGTCATGGTATGAATGACTGACAAATACATGTATACCACCTTTAGGCATTGAAAATTCCCCATGAATAAGGCAAAATCTGAAAAGAAAGGCAACTTCTCAGAAGGAGATTCTGACAATGCAAATGTTATAAATTCTGAAAATGCTTCTAATATAAAATGCAGCTGGAAATTGACATATGAGTATGAGTGATTAATTAATGCAAGTTCTGCTCTAAGAAGATTAAACCATCAACCAAAATAATTACAATAATGTGCTAACTTGAGTGGACAGGTACCTGGGAACCACTTGTAGGAAAAGGTTCAGAGGGTATCAGATTAAGGTTGACCTGGGTGAAATGAATTGATGTGGTTCTACTCACCCAGCATTCAGAGGAATGGCTCTAACACATATTATGGGCTATGGAAGCATGAATTATAATAGGGACCCTAGAATCTGTAATGCCAACATTTCCCAGTCATACTGTAGAAGAAAAAATAAATATACTTATGTATACATAATGGTATAGCTGATCTACAATGGCCAGCCTGTTTAACCATAATGACTGGATTGCCTAGCAAACATTCTTTTCAGTATTAAATGCATTGACAACAAGACCAATATCATATTTTTAGAGCTCTCTGGAAAGTAAACTACAGGATCTGATGATGACTAAATTGAGCTCCTGGATGCCAATGGCAACACTGTACTAGATGATGGTAGTTAGGAATTAAAGACAATGTGGGATCTATTGTTACTATAGACCATCGCCTATTGTCCAATCAAGCCTGCTACTTGTTTTGGAAATAAGGTTTTATTGGAATACAACCACACCCCTATGATTATGTACTTTCTATGTTTGCTTTCTTGCAACAACAATGTTGTATGTTTGTGAAAGAGACCGTATGTACCCTCAGAGCCAAATATATTTACTAGCTGAGTCTTTCAAAAGGAAAAAAATGTTGGCTCACCCTTATTATGATCATAGGAATGGAGTGATGATCAGTAGAGTTTAGTTACCTATAAACATATTTGCAAGTAATAAGTTTATCATGAGAAACCTGCATGAAATGGATAGTCCATCAAGTTAATACCTTGTCTCTTTAATCATAAAAAAATATAGATTTTTTTTGGTAAGAAATCTGAGTTGAATCATCATGGGGAAACTTTATGCTCTCTCCCTAAATTATGTAAATTAACTCAGAGATTCATAGCTTCTTTAATGATTTTAAGACTGGGTTCTTTTGAGAAAGAACCCTGAAAATTGCTATAAATCTATAATGTAAATATTCATCCAAATGTTAGATCCCAGACACCAGAAAATGGAAAATAACCAAAATAGTCCAGGAATTGTTAAATATTTTCTCTGAATTGAGGGAAGTGCCTCACAACTCTAAAATGCTAGCATATCCACCAGACAGTCTGGTTATGAATTGCATATTTGCCCAAGTCTGTATCCTAGTGTGTTTACTTGGCTGATAGACTCAACATGCACTTATTCCCTCAGTCCCAGAATGTACAATTGGAAGAGATGAATTCAGAAACTGTCACAATTGCATATTGGTTTCCTGACCCACGAAGTCAGGAAATGACCTCATACCTACTACTGTAGTATATTCAAACCTATCCTGTATTCATAAGGAACTAGTAGATGCTAATGCCACATTAAAAATTTAGAATATAAAAGGGTAGATATTCTAATTATATCCTAAATTAATTCATTCACTTGAAAGGTAGAAATTCCAGATGGGTCTTAAGTAGTTAAGTAGATGATCACAAATATAATCAAGTGGTGATGATAATTGTAGCTGACATTCCAGATGTGATATTTTTACAGAGAAAATAAACACAGCCCATGGCACTTAGTATGTGGATATGGACTTGACATAATATCGTTATTTTCTCAATGGACAAGATTATCAGCATCCCTTCAATGTCTTACTAGAGGGGAATAAGAGCTCTCATTCTCTCTATGCATTGTAAACATTTTGATCACCTTGATATCCCATAAAACATCCCATATTTTCATGACATCTATGATATGATCTCTGAATCTGGTGAGTGGGTAAAAGCAAGTAAGCTACATGTCTTATTTGCCAAAGTGTGGGAGAAAAATCCTGCAAAATTTAAGGGGTCTGTTACATTGGTGAACATTTTAGGGGTACTATATTTTAAGCATGTTAAAAATTATTGTTAAAGTAAAAGATATTAAGTGACATTGTTGAAGACATAACTTACAATTAGATGTTCTATACCCCCAGATTTGCCAATATACTCACAAGCTTTGACTAGGGCTCTGAGCAAAACAGACCTCGACTGACAGATCGAGGTGTCGAACAAGCTATTCTGCATCTATGTCTTGTGACCCAGAAGATCAAATAGTAGCAGAAGTGTCTGTAGCTTATGGGAATGTTATAAAGAGCCTATGGCAGGCAGCCCAATCAAAGAATTATAGCCCAGAAAGTCTTTGTAAGGGAAATCATAGTTCTTCCAATAAACATTCTCAATTGAGAATCATCTCCTGATTTACTACTGGGTCACAGAAGAGACTGAATGCTGACCAGGAGGCGATGGCCAGCCCATTATGATCCCAAAAGCATAAAAGGTAGGCTGATTGGATATACAGTTTTTAAAGAAGACAGAATACAATGGTACTGTCCCATTTCAAATGGTACATATGGTCAGCCTAGTCTCACTGGGCTAAATTCAAGGTAGGCTGAGCATATGTGCTATTTGAAACAGGAGAGTTACATTGTTTTCTGTCCCATTTAAAATGGTATGTCTAGTCAGCTTAATAAAGGAGGATGTGTGCTTCAGCATTCCATAATTATATAAGTTCATGAATTCATCCTGGAAAAAGTGCTACCTCTCTTATTGTTGAATACCACTGTGGTCACCTTCAAAATACTCCCCCAGGGAAGCTATGCATCAATGCCAGCACCTAGTTCACCCTTCAAAGCAATTTTGGAACTCTTTCTGGAATGGCCATCAGAGCTAGACTATGTTTGCCCTGCAAAGCATACAGTCAATCCTCAACGTTATCACAATGGGCTACCAGTAAAATAACTACTAAATAGAACAAAATTCAACACTTTTTAAAAGACAGCATAACACATACTTTTTCTTACATGAACACAATATCTATCACACTATTAACAATTACTAAACATGTAAAAAAGAAAAATGTCAAATACTCCAGAAAAAAGTCAATAGAAAAAGGCCCAACAATGACCCAGATGTTTGGAGAGTAGAAGAGGCCTTTAGAGAAGCTATTAGAAGTATGTTGAAGGACTGAAAAAAAATCATGGTCTTAATGCATGAGGAAATCAGGAAAATGGTATCTAACAGAAACAAGAAAGCAAATTCATGAACTGAAAAGAAGAGTATCTAAAATTAGAAACTAACCCATGAGTGCAATAGCTAATTGGAATTGGCAGAAGGGGTCAGTAAAAAAAGAAAGAAAAATAATTGTGAAAATATAAACAGAGCCTCAATGCCATGTGGGAAAACAGCAAGTGATCTCTCACACTGTAATTGGAATCCAGAAGGCAGAGTCAGAAAGAATGGGACAGAGAAAATACTTAAGAAAACAATGGTTAAAATGTCCCCAAATTCGATGAATATTACTTTCGTCTTCAGATCCAAAAAGCACTCAGTGAACTTCAAGCGGGATAAATACAATAAATCCAAACTAGGCACATCAAGTCTGTGACAAAAGGACAGATTATTCAACAAATGATTTTGGGACAACTTACTTTACAATAAAAATAACTTAGTCACTACTTGATTTAAAGTTTAGATATTTAAAATGCTAAGCATAAAAGACAAAACTATTAATAGAAGAAAATTTAGTGGGGGCATACTTATACATGATTTGAATGGGATGTATTCTTAAGCAAACCGTAAGTTCCAGATGCCAAAGGGAAAGGGACAACACAAATATTTTAATTAGACTTATGAGGAAAAATGTCACAAACACATTTAAGTACTGCCACATACTTGGAAAAACTACTTAACTTGTATAACACAAAAAAGAATAATACCTAGATCTTTGAGACACTTTTGAATAACAAGAAAGGCAAATGGAAACACAAAAGAGTATTTGCATCCAATTCAAAAGAGAAGCAAACCACAAATGGAAAATAAATAGATAAAAATAAGCTCAAACTGAAATAGCAATTATAAACATACAAATTATTAGTAAATATATTTTGTCTATAATACTGGAAACATTTTAATGTATTAACAATCAAGTAATATGCAAGCTTTGCCTTGAAGCATAATGAGAATATTTCTTGGTGAATAAGAAATTAATACAATTTCAAGGGAAAATATAGAAGTATGTTGTGAGTAAAGGTTAAAAATATTTTGAATGACATTAAATAGATTAGATTTTAGCTTTTAATCTGCATCTAATGTGTGTTTCGTGGATTACTTTTATCATGAGATCAAAATACAGAGAGGATCGATTTTAAAAATGCCAGATTCACTTCCTTCCTTCAGAGATTCCTATTTCACTTGAAAATAACAAAAAGGTATGTAGAGAAATGAAACAAGTTTAATTTTGTTTATGTTTGTCTCCCAAATACATTTACCTTTGAGACAGTATTTCACTCTTACGCTTGTTTCTTTTCCAAAGAGAGTACAACAGAGGATAACACCTATTATGGAACTTGTGCAGCACAGAACACTTCGGAAAAATCTCTTTTAAGCATTTATCCATTTAAAAGCAGGACAATCAGATAATTAGATACATGGATTAGAAGGAAGAGAGATTGCAGATCGAGAGGGATATTAAGAGACTACTGTAGAAATCAAGGCAGGAAATGATACAGACCTAAATAAAGTAGATAAGATTTAATATAGATCAGATTTAATATAAGTCAGATTTAATATAGGCAGTGTTAAGAGAACCAGCATGGATTCAAGAAATAATATATAATGGAGGTAAAAATCTATAAAATCTGAAGATCAATGGATGTATTTGTGTAAACTCATCTTCAGGTATTAAAACACATACAGTAGTTCTTATACATGGTTGCTAGTTTATTCATACTGGTTATAAGTTTTATCTGGGACCTATGTTTAAGGCCAACTAATGTGAGAAGTTTTAAACCATTATTCCAAACAGAAATTTATTATTCAATGATTGGTTAATGGAAATGGATTATCAGTAGTAAGAAGCTTGAAATAGAGGTGAAGTTCAGGAATCGGGGAACTATCAACTATGATACAGAGCTCAGAGACAGGAAAATGTAAGAGTCGCAAATAGACTCACATATCAGGTGGCAACTATTCTGTCACCTTCCTTGACTAATTCATGTTTTCCTCTTTGTATTACAGGCACTCCTCACTTAACGACTGAGTTCAGTTCCTATGACTAGGTCACTAAGCGAATTGGTCCATAAGAGAGGAGCTTAAAAGCAGATGTCTTGTGGTGTGTCATGGTACCATGGGATATGTATTTTTCACCAGATATCATGAGACACCACACTTGTAAACAAAATATGTAGTCTTGGGTGATAGTGAACGCTTTATGAAGTGAATACTAACCGCGTGCAGAAACAAGATGAAGACTGAGAAAGGGGATTCCCTGCACTGCAGAACTGGTCGTAAGTCTAGGTGGTCATTAAACAGGTAGGTCTTTAGTGAAGAGTGGTATATTGTTTTGCTGATGACTTTTATTTTCATTGTTAGAATTACTGGCAAGACACTGGTTAATAAGAATTACATAAGTTTCAGGTGTACAATTCTACAGTGCATCGTCTATGTGTCACGTTATGTGCTCACCACCCAGTGTCAGTTCTCTTTCCATCATCAGATATTTGGCTCCCCCTCCCTCCTTTCCTATTCCCTCCCTCTACACCCCACCCTCCCTCACTTGACCCCAGATAACCACTAAACTATTACTGTTGACTTAATGCAAATAATAGTATTTCTATGAGCAAGACCTAATGTGACATCGTCAAAAGTTTTCTGATGGTTCTTAAAGACAAAATATATTAGAGTTTAAAAAGCTTTGGTTAAAATCTTATAATTGTTTCTCTACTTTTTATTATTCCCAAATAATTATGAACTAAAATGTTATGCTAGGATAAACAATGTTAATGTTACTGTACTAGCTAAAAACTCTTCTAAGGAACACTAAATTTGAGTAATCACTTTGATAATTATTTTAATAATTAATACTAAGTAAATTATATATTTTATTTTATTTTATTACTTTTGTGGATGTATATGTATGTATGTATGTATGTATATATGTATGTGTGTGTGTGTGTGTATATATATGTAATCCAAGTCATTTTAATTAAGAAGGCAATCACAGTTAATACAACGTCTTACTTAGAAAATAATTTCCTGTTGTTCAAGTTTTTAGAGTGATAATGTGAATGCATAAGTCTTTGAAATTAAGAGGCATATGCATGCATTAAAATACTTGCAATATATCTTCTTTAAGGAGTTGCAAACCTAATTATTAAATCAATATACTACATGATGTTCTATGTATACTTTCAATATTTTTTAAGAGAAAATAAATCCAGAGAAAATTATTTTACACATAAATATACTAGGTAACTGAAGCTAAAAATTCACTTGAGGTCATTATTTTTTGCACAGACAAATAAAAGTGTTAACATCTGCATTATAAAAAATGTATGAGCCTATATTTCAACATAGTGCAAAATGCTAACACATACTCACAAATGAAATTGTAAAAATGGCTTTTAGAATAAGTATACATTTTGATTTTGATTTGCATTTACCTAATAGCTAATAAAGTTGAGAACTTTTTTCATATGTCTGTTGACCATTTGTATGTCTTCATAAGTAAAGTGTCTGTTGCTGTCTTCTGCCTACTTTTTAATTGGATTGTTTGGTTTTTTGTTGTTGAGTTGAACGAGTTCTTTATCCCATTAAATTCAACAATAAAAAAATAAAATAAGTATACAAACATAAACTCATTTTATGTATATCTATATACAAGGTAGAACAATTAATTTTGTGAATCATCCTAGAAAAAGTGCTACATCCCTCATTGCTGAATATCACTATGGTCACCTTTGAAGTAGTCCCCTTGGGAAGCTATGCACTGATGCCAGTGCCTGGTGTACCCTTCAAAGAAATTTTGGAGCTCTTTTTCTGAAATGGCCATCATAACTCTCTCATCCTGCAAACCTGGTAATTAAGTTAGCGGACTTGACAACAGTGCACTTACATTGGCATCACTGTATAAACAACCTGGCAAGTTGTCATAATCTTTGTATTCTGTGCTTCAAAGCTGTATTCGTGTCGATGTGTGGTGGTTTCTTGTGTGATTTTATGTGCTGTCAGCAGAATGTTGGAGCTTGAATTAGAACAATAAACAAACATTAAGTTTCTTGTTAAACTTAGCAAGAGTGGAAGTGAAATCAGGAACATGTTAGTCCAAGTTTATGGGGATAATGCCATGAAGAAAATGGAAGTGTACAAATGGATTAAATGTTTTTCTGAGGGGAGAGAAAATGTCATTAATGAAGAGAGTTCAGGGATGCCAGTAATAAGTTGAACTGATGAAAACACAGCAAAAATTTATCTAATTATGCATCAAAATCATTGACTGACTGTGAGAAGCATAGCAGATCAAGTAAACATCAATAGGAAAATCGTAACTAAAAATCTTGACATGAGAAAGGTATGTGCAAAAATGGTCCTTAAGGAGCTCACTGATGAATGAAAGCAGAGTCAAAGTTTTCCCAGACCTTTTGAAGAAGTAAGATGATGTCTTGGGTGGTGTTAATCACTGATAATGAAACATGGGTGTTAACAACCAATATGACCCTGAAAGAAAGCGTCAGAGTGCACAATGTAAATCAGCCAATTCTCCACGACCAAAAAAGTTTTGTCAGTAAAAATCAAGAGTCAAAACGATGTTGCTAACTTTCTTGATATCAGAGATTGTACATTATGAATTTGTACCAACTGAATAAACATTTAATCAAATTTACTATTTGGAAGTGTTGAAAAAGCTGCATGAAAAATGTAGACAAAAACAACTTGAACTTCTCGTCAACCACTCATGGCTCTTACATCATGACAACGCACCAGCTCACACGGCACTGTCTGTGAGGGAGCTTTTAGCCAGTAAACAAATAACTGCTTTGGAGCACCCTACCTACTCACCTGACCCAACTCCCAATGACTTTTTTCTTTAGGCATTCAGGACATCAAGGGTCATATGACAACTCTGATGGCCATTCTAGAAAAAGGAGTTCCAAAATTACTTTGAAAGGTGGACTAGGTGCTGGCATCGGTGCACAGCTTCCCAAAGGGAGTACTTTGAAGGTGACTGTAGTGATATTCAACAATGAAGTATGTAGCACTTTTTTTAAGGATGAGTTCATGAACTTAATTGTCACACCTGTGTGTGTGTGTGTGTGTGTGTGTGTGTGTATCTCAATTTAAATTTGATGGTTGTAAAACTTATAGCAAAATAAATGGCTGATCATTCATTTAATCAATTTTTATTAATTGAAATTATATTAATATGTCTTATGGTTACAGCAGAACATATACTCTTAAAGCTTACAGTGTAGTGACAGCAAACAGACATTAAAGAAATAAAAACTGTACTATTTGAGGGGATCTGAGCTAAGGAATATAATAGAGGGAGATGGGAAATACAAATGTCTGAGGAAAGGGATGTCACAATTTTAACTGATAATAATTATTCAATGACAAAAATATGTTTTTCTTGATGAGAAATAAATTCATCTTTAATCATGGCATAAAAAATGTTCTTTAATTATTCTTTTATTCCTAGATAAATATTTTTATGAGCACAGGTTATAAAATAAATATTTTAAGTTTATATGAATATTTCACTGGCTCAGTTAACATGGAATTAAACCTTTTTAAATAATATTTTATGGGCATTTATCTTATATGAAGGTAATTTATGAGGACAAAAATGAAAAATTATGGCCATGGGTAGGGGCCAATTTTATGTACATTACAGGAAATTATATTTGGCAGTTATTTTGAAAGAAGCTTTGATTTTTATAGCTGTAATAGATTGTATTTTCAACTACTTAACAGGCATAACTATTTCTGCAAGGTGATTGTGTATAACAATCTTCAAGATGTCCATTTTTTCCATTACACCTTAAATGCAATTTTAGCCTTCATAAATAATAATTTATTTATGCACTAGTATTCTTTGAGTTTAGACATTAAATCAAATTAAATAAATTACATTCATAAGTAATAACTTTCTAAATGGCTCCCCCAACTCACTTCTGTGACTTCTCAAGATTTATTGATCTCCACTGAATTTCTTCTATTGAAATTCAATAGAAATGTAAAGATCTCTGTTGATAATTTTCAATCTCAAATGTAATTCTAATTATTCAACTTCAACTATCCATAAAACTCTGTGCCATTAGTTATGAGGACAAATATATTACATTAAAGTTTAGAAAAACAATAATATAGTGCCAAAATAACATGAAATTTGAGAGTCTACTTTGATTTAATGTAACTTAATTATACCAGAATTAAATGAGATAAGAATTAAACATTTGAAAACCCATATATTCTTAAAATATGTGAGTAAAATAACTAAAGTTTAATAACAGACATCTGTAGGGACTCCCATTGGAAACAACAAGCATACTTTCCATATGCCTTGGGCATTCAGGATATTCTTCAATAAAATGGTGAGCCTCGAACTATGACTCAAACTATGTACAACTGTGTAATCTGGACCTTGAGAAGAAAGATTCATTTGATGTGATCCTGGAGAAGAAATTTATCTGCTGAGGTAGATTCCTATCCCATTCATTTAAGTCAATGAAAGGCTTAAATTTTAGAAATAATAAGAGCCTAGCCAACCATTTGCTGGCAGGGGCTTCTCATGTATTCTATACCGGGAAGAACTTCAGACTGAACTCTTTCTTGATTGTGCACACTATGCCCTGTACTTTTGTGCCATCTGAGTCAACCTTTATAAGGGAGTTCCTGGTTTTATCTTTTGACCAATGAATTAAGACATGCCCCACCCCTCCAGAATGGCTTTATAATGACCAACGAGTTTGCATAATGCTGACCAATCATAACTACTTGATTTGGACCAATCGTAATTTAAGGGTGATGGGGTATTTTTCAAGACTCAACAATCTAGTTTATTTTTTTCTGTGTTTTCTTCCTCTCCTACTTGATTCAATATCTGTTTTCTTAAGGCTACATGCATAACTCATTAATCTGATTAACTGCCAGAAGGCTGACTTGAAGAGAACTAATTCAGCCTTCAGACATCTGGACACTAGTAACCAGGCTGCAATTCTGGACTGCAACTTTCTGTTAGACGACATATGAGTCACCCTTAACCAGGTTTGAGATAACCATTACAGAACAAACCAAACCCAGAACACGTTTTCTTAAATGTCAGCACTAAGGAGTCGTATGACTAACTCCCCCTTTTCTTTCTTCAGTCTCTTTTTCTGTACCTATAAAACTTCTTAACTGTTTTAAGGATGGCAAAGGTGGTCTTTGAGTTGGTAGTTCACCAACTCCTCAGCATGCCAATATTGAATAAAACTACTTTTCTTTCCACCAACACTGTCTCTCAATTATTAACCCATGAGAAGGGAGTCATACAACATTTCTGAGACACCTCATATATATCCTGCGTTCATTTGTTTTTGGAACTAATGCGGACCTTACATGTTTACTAAATATCACCTTGATCAATACAACCCACCAGCATCCTTTTCGATTGTGTCATATAAAAATTTGCAATATATTTTAGTTCATGATCTTACAAATTTGATTACTGTGATTTCTATCCTTTGATAGATTAACAGATAACACTATTGAATAAGCAAACCCAAAGCAAGGACAGTGGAGAATGTCCCATCATTCTATTCTTCAACAGGTAACAAATAGTTTCAACTAATAACAAATATTCTTTTATTTGCACATATTATTTTACTTGTTTGCTTGGAATGTCAAATGTCTTTCTGCAATAAAGATAAACTCTGTCCATTACATTTATCTGATAATCCATATTAACTCAACAAGTCATGCATAATGATCACTAATTTCTAGGGTTCACAAAATCTTAAACTTTATTAGTCCATTATTCCATTATTAATATCGAGCTTATTGGATTATAATCTGAAAAGTCCTTTACCCCCTCTTTTGGAAAGAGCTCTTTTGCTGTCCTGTAGCCATCTGAGTTCTTTCCTGATTGCTTACATGCTTCAAAAAGTATGGAGAGAGCCTCATTTGCATGCTTAGCCTATATATGTACATCTAGACAAGATACTAAACTTATCTTGAGTAGATGTTTACACTGTTTCTTCCTTTGTGGACATTTTATTTACATTAGTTGTTACCTTTTCTGCCCTTTTTATTTTGAAAACCATGTCTTTTGACAAAGAAGAAAGAAGCGAAAGAATAATTAAGGAGTTAGGTTTTCTCTATTACCCATCAACATTGGCTACTGCTTCCAAAAGATGGATTAATTTCTATTCTGAGAGTTTTTCTCTGAATGTCACTGTCCTGATATTATAATAGTTTTACAGGTGCAGATCAGATAGATAATGTTGTCACAATATTTCTATGTAAGAAAATGCAGTTAGGAAACTTCAAAATAAAAGTTAGCTTTTCCTTTTCAAAATATTTATTACTCTATTAAGGCAATTTAACATTTTGTTGTTTCTTAATATTCAAATTGTCTATAGCATTCTCCAAAGGCTGTTTATATTTTTCTAAATGTGGAAAGAAAAATATTTGCTCTCGATAATCACATAATTTATGAAATACTTGTGGAACCCTTGTGAATTTATTAACAATGGGTCCAGAACTATATTTTTAAAATTTTATTATACTTGACAATTTCATAAATAGTCCTACTCTTCAGAAAAATTAAATTGCTATAAAGTTTTCCATGTTTTATTTTGTATTTAATTGTACTTTACACAATTCTCCATACTTTTCTTTGCAATTTAGAAACAAACAATTTGCCTCAGTTTAGCTTTTGACTTCTTCTCCATCAGTTTATGTTTTATAATTTGTAACTTTTATTTTGCTAGTTCATATTCTCTTAACTATCCCAATCCTCTAACTTCTTTACCTTCTGGTTTGGAGTCTTGAAGTTCTATTTACCTATCTCTTTCACTTTCCATTTTACTAACATATTGATAGGTTTCTACTTTAATTTATTAACACAAATTTAAATTTCTAGGTTCTCAAGGTGGAGTTTGCCTAAAGAACATTCTCCTATCTGTTAACTCCAGGAAGTCACTTGGGGGACTTGTTTGGTGGTTTTTGTACAGGGAAAAAGAGGCTCCAATATGCTTTTCAATTGGTAATACATATTGTTAAACTCTTGATTGTGGTAGAACTTCATAGAGCATTAAAATAAAGACCTATATTTTTGACCTATATATTTTGATATACTCAATTCAGCACTGTCTTTTTTATTATTCATTTCAAATATCATTTGCATGTAAATTCTCATGTATTGTTTATAATTTCTTTCCGTGAAGAACTTTAGATACTGAAACAGAACATATAAAAGTATTATTAAGAAATGAAAGCCAAGTACACCACATGCTGGTGCCCTATCAATTTAGAAGGATATAAAGAGAAACTCACAATATGAAGAATAAATATAATAGTCAAAAACATAATAAATCAAGTATCACTTCAAAGTGCAATACTGAAAGCAATTCTGGACTTGAAAACAATACTTTCAAAATATTTCTGACAGGGTGTGCCCTGGTGGTGTAGTGGTTAGGCTTTGGCGTTCTCAACACTCTGGCCAGGGTTCAGTTCCCAGCCAGGGAACCACCCCCCAAAAAACAAACAAACAAATATTTCTGACAAAAAGAGAGAAAAGGAAATGGGAGAGTCCGCCAGCAAATGCCACTTGTGGTTACAAATTCCATTGTTACTCTGCTTGACTGAGAGGAGCTTTTCACCATTCTTTGAATTAGTCTGAACAATAGCAAAAGCTGAGGTTTCCCACCACAGGTTTCCTTCCTTGTAGGCAACTTGGAGAAACACCTGAAGGTAGTTTAACAGTAGTGGAACATTTTTATCTTAATTTTATCAGTGTGAAAGTTACTTCATGAATTTGAAACACTGCTCTGTATTTTTTAATAGCCTGTCGCTGGGTTTTTTGTTTGTTTGTTTGTTTCTAATATTTTGTTTTGTATTGTTTCTGAGTTCGTATACTAATCATACTGCTTACAGATGCCCTATAGGAATTTAGTATTATATTTTTCCTTTAACTATTATAAGATATTTGAAAGCTATTAAAACACAAATTTCTAAGATGTATTATGTTTGCTCTGGGAGAATGAAAACTTGTTATATTACAGAAGCCTAGGATATAGTTTAAGCTATAATATAGAACAAATTCCAACCCATAAAATATAGGTTTCTACATGTGGTAAAATTCAGATTTAATAAAGCAAAATATTTTATCACTACTTACATGTTATAGACTAGCCACATAACACAGTGATTTTAGATAGTTCATAACTGCAAAAAAATACACACAATTTTTGCCTAATAGGTTGCAACCTATTATAAGAAGTGCTGGGAAATAAATTTGAGAAAAGAAAATACATTTAATCTTATGTTGTATGTAGGGACATATGCTCCATAAAATAAAATACTGATAAGAAGTATCAATACAAAATAAAAAATAATAAAATCCACCTTCATTTTTAGGTGCTTATGTAGATTAATACATTTGAATGAGAAAAATAAAAGATTTTTTTCTTGAAGAATTATGCAGAAAGTGAGGTAAAATAAATTTATCTGTAATGTTAATATTAATTTTTAACTTAAATAATAGGATATAGTCCAGTCTCATAACAACCAAAGTTAACAATAAACTGTAAGAGAGGAGAATGAATACGGAAGCTAAAACTGAGCGCACAGGTTTATCAAAAATCAATCATTTTATGTGGCTGCATCCATAATAAAAATTTCAATAGCACTTATCAGTTGATACATAGGAAAGGGGAAAAAAGTATAGAAATGTTATATTTTGAGTGTGAAAGCTAAGAAAATCATCACTGAGTCTGTCAAATTAAAAGCTAGTGAAAAAGATAAGGAAGTACAAAACAAAGTCTAGGTGTTTTTTTCTACCTCTCTTTGTATCATAGGCTTATATTGAATCTCCCAGATTCAAATTGTTATTCAAATTGTTATTCAAATTGCTATGAGACCTTTATATAATATCAATGTGTTTAAAGCATTGTGAAGTCTTATAAAAATACAATATATGAGTGATGATACAAATAATGTCAATTGTTTATGAATTTTCACTGAGCTTCTGAGGCTGAAACATAGGAGACGTAAAACAAATGAACAGTCAAAACACACTTTCTTTAGTGGGAAAATATATTCTGGTAGACATAAAATGTTAGCTCATTTTCCCTTTAATAGGAGTATGCATTGTTATTTCACAGTATTTTGAACAATTTTAAAATAACACACACAGTATTATAACACATACTTTAACACTTATGAAAATATTAAGCAAACAAAAAATATTACAAAAGTTTAAGTAATTTATACTAATGAGAACTAACTAACAAACATGATCAGAATTCATCACCGAATTGGAAGCAGCAGGGTACACATACAGGTACACACATATAATGCATATTACATGTGTATTATGGAGTTGAAATATATTAATATTACCATAGCATACTTGAACATATTTTTATTATTTAAAAAAACACTCAGATATATGCGGGCTGTCCAGAAGAAATCCAGCAGACTGGAGAAATATCCCTATTCAGGGGTTGAATGGTGGAGTTGGTGGTACGTATAGGTAATCCAAACAGAATAAAGGGTCTGAAGATTTAAAGAGATGACTGGAAAGAAAAAAGTCTTCCTTGAGGCTCAGTAGTATACAGTTTGGAGTTGAAACTAACAGAATGAGGTCACTTGAGGATGGCTTGTAAAGTGAGAAAGATGGAAGGATTTTAGGGACATTGATATTAAAGGGATGAGACAGGAGAGGAACAGAAGAGATTAGTTTAGTGTCACTAAAACAAACGGGTGTGACCATTTCAAAAATAATGGGAATATCAGCTGATTACGTGCTATAGATGTTGATGAGCTATTTGAAAATAATATAGTCACTGGATTTCTTATGCCACTGACAATTTAAGGACAATTATTTTAATAAAATGCCATGACCTGAAGTTAGATTTCAAGAAATGGGGAGACCTGAATATAAACCACTCCTGTCAGATGATTAAACCATGAAGAAATGCCCTTAGGGCAGGGTAGAGAGAACAATCTAAGTCAGGGCAAGTTATTTTAGTATTTTGATACAGAGGAAACTTGAGGTGTTTGAAAGTCAGTAGAAAAGAACCAGTAGGAAATGCATATGTTGCAAATCCAAAAGGGAAAAATGGAGTAGGGCTAGAAAGAGGAATTGAAAGGAAGAGATGGTATCTAGAGCACAGAGAAAGGGGGATAACTTTGTAGAACAGAGAAAGCCATTGCCAAGAAGGCCCCGAACTCAGGCACTCAGCCCATAGGATGATGGAAGAAGAGAAAGATTGCTCACCAGCTGGCCTCACTTATCTCTCAGGGAGGTAAAGGTATTGTTGTCTGCTAAGAGCAGGGGCTAGTTAAGGGGCAGTGGATTTCGTGAAAATTAAAAACAAAAAACAAAAAACAAAAGCAGTAATAGTTAACACTTATTGAATAACTCACTCCATGCTAAATGCAGTGCTAAATAGTTTACAAATATTATCTCTTTAAACTTCATAACCATTTACAGAAGTGCGTGCTATTATGACTTCAATTTTACAAACGATGAAATTTAACTACACAGAGGTAAATCACTTGCCCAAAGTTGCACAATTTATAAAAGATGCCGATGGGAATCCAGGCACTCTGGCTTTACGTCATTAACTACTACGTTATACTGTCTCTTGAAGAGTAAAATTTTCTAGTAATTTACATGGAGAAAAAGACCTGTGTAAGAGAACTCAGATTATTACCTGGAACCATCAATTAGCTACACTGAGGCTCAAGACAAATAATTGTACCAGCACCAATTCGGTTCACTAGCTGAGGCAGCTTAAAGAAGTACCAGTTTTTCTTGTTGTTTTTTCTGGTCTTCATTCTCTACCTGAACTCTTTCACATTAGTCCTTTAAGACTCACAGAATCATACTTCCTTAAAAAAAAGACTTCTTAGTTCCCTTTCCCCTTGCCCTCAAATTAGAGGTTAAGTATTTTTCTCAGTATGCAACCCCAAGGACATAGATCTGTCACCACACGTACCCGTGTTCTCACCTTTGGCTAACTTGATTGTCTCGCTCTATATCCTGAGACTACTTGGAGGGCAGGAGCTGTAAACTCATCTCTGAATGTTAGCTCACAGCTAATCCAGATACATAAAAGCACTCAGCACAAACCTGCTGGATGCATTAAGTAGAAGTACTTTTTTCATATATTCTAAAAAGTTATGGATATATCAATAGAGTAGTAATAAAAATGCTTCATTTTTGTACTGTTATTCTTTTATCCTGAAATTGGATTAATCTCTTTCTCTTGATTTCTATGTGTGTGTGTATATATACATGCATGTATCTCTATACATCTATTGATAGACTTTGTAATTTTTAGCAGTCTTAAGGTCACAGCAAAATTGAGCAGAAAAAAAAAACCTGAGCAGAAAGTACAGAGAAATTTCCCATAGAGCCCCTGCCCCCACATATGCACAGCCTCCTCTATTATGAACAGCCACCACCAGAGTAGTACTTTGCTACAACCAATGAACCTCCAATGATAACGCTTTATCACCCAAAGTCCACTGGTTTACATTACAATTTATTCTCAGTTTTGTCCTTCTATGGATTTGGACAAGTGTATAATGAATGATATACTTATATATCCACCATTACAGGAAAATACAGGTAAGTGGCAGTGACCTAAATATTCTTTTTGCTTCATTTATTCATCCTTCCCTCTCCTGAACCTCTGGAAACCATTGACCTTTTTATGCTTTCCATAGATGTGGGTTATCTAGTATGCTATAGGGTTGGAAGCATACAGCATGTAGCCTTTTCAGATTGGATGCTTTCACTTAGTCATAGGCATTTAAGGTTCCTCCATGTATTTTCATGGCTTGATAGCTCACTTCCTGTTAGCACCGCATAGTATTGCCCTGTCTGAACGTGGCCCCTCACCTTAGCTGCTTCCCAGTTTGGGCAGTTATGAACAAAACTGCTCTAAACATCCATGTGCAGGTTTTCCAGTGCTTAACATTTTGAACTCTTCTGGATAAATATCAAGTTCTTTGTACGTTTTGAATAATAGTTTTCTTTTAAATTAAATTTGTCATTTGCAAATATTGTCTCCCAGTCTGTACCTTGTCTTTTCATTATCTTGACAGTGTCTTTAGCAGAACAGACATGTTTAATTTTAAGGAAGTCCAGTTTATTAATTCTTTCTTTCATTGATTGTCTTTGGTACTTTATCTAAAACGTCATTGCCAGACCTAAGGTTACCTAGAGTATTTGTGTCATTTTCTTTATTTGACTCTAAATAACAATAAGGTTGAGAAAAGAAAAAGAATTCATCTGTATAAAATACGGTAAGTAGGCATATTATCAAAAAATTCTTATAAATAACTGATAAAAATGTCAGTTATTATTTAAGTTCTCCTAAAATCATTATTTACATGATTTTTAAGCCTAATACAGGTAAAGAATATAAGCAAAAATTCTTGATTTTTATGAATACAAATCAGTTGAGTAGACAGTGAGGTTAGATGAATTGAGCAAAACAGAGTTATTTGATATGCTACTATCTGAAATGGACAGATGTGAAGGTATGCTCCAAGCATATGCTGAAGCTTAAGCCTTTTTATGCCTTCATTTCATAAATGCATGGTTTAGAAAGTAAGTGATCTGGCATACTGTAACTGTATTAAGCATTCTCAAAAGATGAAATCTATTCTGAGTAACACTACATCACAAAGCACAGAACAGCCTCGTGATTCTTTCATGTACAAGTTTGGATTACATTTTTCATACAGATAATATTTGTATGTCCTCTTTAAAGGTTTCCCTGTTTGAAGAGTTTTCCTCAATATATTTTGTTCACATACCTTTGTTCACTACACTTTTAAAATGTTGGAAAGGATTATCTTTCTTCACATATGTTTGTGGGGTTACATATAACATTTCCACCCGCTTTTTATTTAGAAAATGTTCAAATCTATCAGACCGATCAAACCTATTAAAAAGATGAAAAATACTATACTCAGATGCCCTACACTAGTTTCATTGTTAAAAACTCGCCACATGTGCTATCTTTCCACAGCTCTCCATCCCCAGGTGCATGTGTGTTCCCTCTCCCACAACACGCACACGTACTTGTAATTCCTGAAACACTGGCAGTATATTGAGGACATCACGACATTCCACTTTAAAACACTTTGGTAAAATTTCTTGAGAATAAAGACATTCTGTGACGTAAACTCAGCACCATTTTCACTACCTAGAAAATGAACACTAATTTCATAACAACAATAATTTCAAAATTAACCAATATGTTCACATTTCCCTATTTGCCCTCAAGTTCTTTATTCTGCTATTATTTTTTAATCTAGATTATAATCAAGCTCACAGATTGCATTTGTTTGTTGTATCTGTGTGGATTCCTTTAACCTAGAACCACTTTATTTCTCCAAACTTCCCTTTCCTGTTTTTCCCATGACATTAATTTCATCGAAGCAACCAGGACAGTTCTCCATAGAAAAACATCTCACAGTATGTCTTTGACTGTTTTTGTCTCATAATGTTTCCCACCTTGTTTGTGTACCCTTTATCCTGCTAGCATATAGAAATTTAGATCTAAAAGTTAAAAATCTGTGGCAAATATAGGTGATGCCCTGCCTCAATCAGATGCCACAGTATGTCAGGTTGTCCATTTTTTTATATACTCAGTTTGATAGCCTGCTTAGGGGGTGGTTACCAGATACTTCCATTATAAAAGTACATATTTTTCCTTTGGAATTAGCCTTCTTACACATTTAAATTCTGATCTCAAAAATGTTTATCATAAGTTTAGTTGTGAAGGTATATGACCAAGCATTTTAGACATTGTTAATATGCTTCATAATGTTTAATATTATTTTGAAACTTGACTGGCCATGGGGCACCAACATTAAACATTATTTCTCTATGTCTTTGAGGTATTTCTGGATGACATTAATTTGAATCAGAGGCCTCAGTAATGTAGCTTGACCACCCTAATGTGAATAAGCACCACCTTCTTCCTGCCTCAGTGCTGACAAGCGACATCTCATCTCATCTCCTCCCTTCAGACAAGGATTAACCCTGTTTAAAAAAATGAAACACAGCCAAAATAGAGTCATTTTTGCTAAACCATGTTACCAAACCAAAACTTAATTAACTAATTACAGTTTCAGGCTCTCCCAGGAGTGGAATTTTAAAACAATCCACCTGGAGTGTGCAGATCAATACTAATGCGGTCATCTGCATGACAAAACCCCTGCCATTCCCTTCACCTCCAAAAGAAAAAAAAAACGACCTGGACTAAAAATAATCCTATCTTTCCTTTTGCTAATAACTCCCCCGCCACACCCTCCTGCCCATAAAAACAAGCCTATCCAGTTAAAGTTCGTTCTTTAACATCACCTTTGGCTCCTCTGGTTCTCAGGCCTTCGAACTTGGACTGAATTACATCTCCAGCTGTCCTAGGTCTCTGGTTTACAAACAGCTGATCACGGGATCCTCAGCTTCCATAATCACATGAGTTACTTCCCTAAATAAATATGTATATGCAATTGGTTCTGTGTCTCTAGAGAACACTGACTAACAGAGGCTTAAATATATATTTTTAAAAATCTTGTAGAAGCAAATCTAGCTCATTTGATGTACAGAAAGTACATGTCACTAAAATGACCCAGCTACATGAGACTTAAATATAATTTTATAAGTCTAACAATTTTTTGTTAACAAACATAGTAATTCATACATTCATGATAACCCTATCACTTCTGAATTGTAATTCAGAACTAGACAGGGACATGCAAAGTGAGTTAAGGAGGGGAGGGAGAGAGAAAAACAGGGAGGATTGCCGTGAGTTTTTCAGCAAGATGAAATAAAAAATGCACTTGTCGTTTTTGTGTCTGTTTTTCTTACAGCAGCCGTGTGCTTTCCAGATTCTTCCCCAACTTAAAGGTGTTCTAAAATCACCTCTTTATTTAGTGTCCAGGAGTTTTTAACACCCAATATTCCACTGGAAGGTTTGGATTGATAGAACGAATTTCCTCTTTTTTTTTTCTTCTTTCTTCCTTTCTCTCTCTCTCTCTCTCCCCTGCCCCTTTTTTCTTTTTAACTTAGGAGAATGATATTTGTAAAAAAGAATAGGGAAGAAGAATTTGCACAGCACAGATGCAGTTGTATAAGGATCAGAGTTAGGAAGGGATGTTTGTGAAAGTTGAGGATATGCAAATTGATTTCCTTAAATACAGTCCAACTCTTTTAGCTCTTGAAGAGTCTTTTTGTGCCCATGAATGTACGTATACTCCAGTGAGAAAACCTCTGGTCTAAAGGACACTCACTTACAAGCTCTTAACATCAGCCAGGCCCTTCAGATACATTATTTATAAATCTCATAACAGTCCCAGGAAGAAAGTATTAGATTTCTAATGTAGAGTCTGAGATTTGCATGCATATGAATTTTGTGGACTCTGTAGGGATCTAACCAATTCAGGTGATTCCAAAGCCCCCATATCTTCACTATTCAAAGCTGCCATTCAAGTAAATTACAGTCAAGGCCTTTTGATTAACTTTACTAAGGGAGGCCCAGAATTTTATACAATGCCACATGAGGATTTTTATGGATATTTTAAATATGATCTGTGAGTATGATGTGCTAATGAGGATCAAGGCCTCTATTTACTTATTCGAAGTACAGATCATGACTCTAAGTGGTTATCCTCTTTACCTGCTTGTGAGGTAGAATTATTTTAAAAATCAGTATAGATACTTAGGTTGATACTCATTTATTTCTTATTTTTAAGAATTCTGGGACATGCTATGCAATGGAGTTTAGTCTTCTTTTGCTCTTTATTTATGCTTTTACTACTGAACAAATCATCTAAATAAGAACATGCATGAAATATTTAACTAGTAGGTTATGGGGTAATTGATTATGTATCTTGAGAAAGTTTACCCCCCAAATCTGCACACCCAACTCCTATATACATGTATAAGTTAAGAAAAGGTGTACTGTAAAGATACCATTTGAATTCAGATTGAAATCCCAAATTATGAACATGTGACCATCCCAAACTACTTTTATGATATACATACTCATATATATTAACTTCTTCCAATTTAAAAGCCTTTTGGAGTGCTTAAATTGCCTTTGTAATGTCAACTTTCTCCGATCATCTTTATGTCAGCCATGGATTGCCCAGTCTGCTAAAATAGCAAAAACAGAACATTCTCTGTGGAAGCTCTAAAGCTGATAAAGCACCAGTCCCAAAAGCACTGACTCAGATGATTTTTGAAAGTTCAGGAAAGGCAGAGCAAGCCATGCCTCCTCACAGTGACCTTCCTCTTAGAGCCATCCCAATGCCCTGCTCACTGCGGGAACATCCTGAAGTTAAAGGCAGAGAGGATGTCCTTCAGGCTGCTAGATGTTTTATGTTAAAAGAGCTCCTTTGTTAAAGCATAGCAGGATCAGTAATAAATAAACAATGGAGATAAATGAATATTTGATGGCACCAAAAGAAATTGCAAATACAAATTTTAAGTAGTTGCAAATCACTATTGTTTCAATGTGTCCTAAGAGATAAATATATAACTAAAACTTAAAAAAAAATCTTGGCTAATATAAAATGGATAAATTATACAGATTGTTTTTAAACAGGACTATTTGAACAGCAAACAAAATAGTACTGCATATAGTTAAAATTAGAAAAAAATAACACATTTTCTAGATGTTCAGTTTTAAGGTTTCAATAGTACAGTGAGATTTTACAAAGTTCTAAATCATATTTATGTATTGCACTTATTCATGTATTACTCATAAAGAAATATTGAATTGAGTGTTCGTGTATTTGGATTGTTTTCTCACTACAGCCACAAGTTGACTATGATATTGAACAAGTCTCTTATTTAATTTGGACTCCTATGTCCTTACGGATAAAAATAGTATAACTCATATTTATAAGGCACCTAATAAAGGCCAAAAATTGTTCAGTTTCTAGAAATTCAAAGGTGATTAAAAAGGAGTTGCTATCATTTAAGAAAGTAAGCATGTATGTGTATATGTGTGAATGTATGGGATGGTTTGGGGGCTGTGGAAAGGGAGAGAAGAAAATAGATATCATTTGAATTGTGCCTTGAAGGATGAATTATTGAAAAAGAGAAGCAAAATATAAAATAAAAAAAAGATGGAAGAATGAGAATATAGAGTTTTTGGGAAATTATATACTTGGACTAGATTCTATGATTTATCAGTATTCTGAAGTGTGTAATCCCCCTCAATTTTATGCTTAAAACAATTCTAAGTAACAAGTGATTGAGTTTAATCTGTTGGTTGTGCATGTATCGGGTACCCCACAATGTTAATAAAGTTAGTAGTTTACAGTGATTGTAATGAAGAAACATTCTTAAATACAACAGTGAATATAAAAGACTAAATGAAGCAAGAGAACCCCATGGTCTAGAATATTTGTTTACGTTTAACAAGACTATGGTAGAATTCTGACTGTTTTTTAAAATATAACATTTTTAAAAGGTAAAAAAATAGCATTACTTTTCACTGATAAACTATATTCCTGAATACTGATCGAGAAAAACAGGGACAAAATTAGAAGGCACACAGTGCCCGCTTTGGTGCAAAAAAACTGTCTGAGGAGAAGAATAGGGAGCACAAATCCCTTTTAGAGTCAATTCAAAGCAAATATTGTTCTTTGTCTTCTTTCTGGCTACCAATAAAGCCCACCTGTCTTCAGGCTAGAACTTTACAGTCACAAAACCAAGACAAGATAGGAGTACAAGTATAAGATCTCTATTACAGGCAGTCTGAAGTGATCGCATTTCTTAAAGCAGGAAGTGGGGAAACCATTACCAAAAAGCAAGATTGCAATTCTGCCATGACAGTTACTAACCTCTCAAATGCCCTTCAATGTCACCTAATGGGACAATTTTGAAGTGTGCAATATAAAAAGTTTGTATGTTGTTAAGTACTTTGTCATTGCAATAGCTGACTGATGATAACCCAAAATATTTTAGATTGGCTTCGGAGCCAGGTGGTAGATAATAGTAATGTGTTTCTAGAGATTGAAGTAATAATGGCAATGTTATATAGAGGCAAACATTTGGTAATCCTACTACTATCCAGGAATACTTGAAAGGCAGAACATATATTTAATGATATTATGGCTTTGGCCAAAGAAATTCTTATAAGAAAATTATTAGATGAAATTGTGTTTTATTAATGGCATTGGATATTGTACTACAAGGAGTAGATGTGGTCAGAAAAACAAATTGTTCTGTTTGAAGTAGTAAATGGGGAAAGAAAAGATTGAGAAATTCCAAGATTTGGAGGAATATAAAATAAAACATTGCCCATATTCTATCACCAAAAGGTAAAATTTAGATATATATTTAAGTCATAAGACATTTGTTAAGAATTCTATATGGATTAATGGCCCCAGTAAATTCTTTTAGTTGGACAAAATTACCCTATGCAAAGGGTCAAGGTTGAGGTGCATGGAAGATTGATAATCTCAAAGACATTGTGATTGTGTTTGTATCGACAGACATGCAAGTCTTAAAAAGAATTATTGGCATAGTTACAGGAGCATAGAGCTATTTGAACTGAAATTTTGTTTTTAATGTTTAGGTTTGTTTGTTTTTTTAGGTGCAGGTCTGGATTCAAAGAGATCATGACAATTTATAATGTAATATTATTCTGTTACTTACCTTATTATAGGCAGAAAGCAGCCTAAGTATTCTGCTCATATAATAAGAAATGCATATTTCCCAAGTCTATCATTGAGGGTGGCCAAGGAGTATAAAAGAAAAAGAAAATGTCCCAGAGGAAGGAGTCAAGAGCCACTATGTTGAAAAGCAATTTCCTGGGAGGAATAGGAAGCCAAATCAAGGAATAGTCGCTATTCCTGTGTAAGGGGACCTTGCAATATTAGATTAACAGTAGTTTAGGATTGCCGTGATCAGTGCTGGTATAAGTCATGCATTTTTTCCCTTTCTGGATAAGAGTAGTTATTTGAGTTATTTTAGCTCTTTCACATTTATATGTTGAATATGTGAATATATGTATGTAAGTAACTCACATTTGGACTGATGTAGAGACCATCATGGGATCCTGGGTTTTGAGCTTGATACCACATTGGGATGAGAATTTCAGGGTGTTTTCAGGGTGTCTTTGGGGACTTTGGGGAGTACTGAATACATGTTGTATGAAGAAGACAGGGATATGAATAGCAACTTTCTGTGACCAAAACCTCAGACTATGGTAGAATACATTACTGTTCAAACAAACATTGATTCACTACTTTATAATGAATCTGATAGAGAAGAAGCCAGATATTGAAAATTTTAGATTTTGTGTTTATCCAATGAATTGCTTTGTCCAATAGAATGAAGGCAGACGTGGCAGGTTGCCGTTCAATGCAGAGGCTTTAAGAAGAATTGCAGGTTTCCTCCAGCCCTCCTAACCAACAGGTTGTACATGACACCATAGGTAGGAAGTACTCTTTCAGCTTGGGGCCTGGAATCTAAAGACATGTGGAACTAACTCACAGCCCAGAGCAGAGCCACCTCAATAGGTCCTCGAGTCCCTGGGTGAGAAAAATAAATTTTTATGAAAACAACTGACATTTTGCAGATGTCAGTATCTCAAAATTTGTGCCAAAGTTAATTCATAAATATGAAGCAAAGATGGGTAGGAAAACATTATCTTTTTTCTCTATCCTTTACTCATGGTCTAAGAAGAAATTAGATCTAACATAGTCATTCCCAAATATCAGACTTTTACAGGTTGCAGTCCACTGTACTATTTTCAAATTGATCTTAGATAATCAATCAGGATCCTAAGTTAGATAAAAACTGGCTGCTATGAGTAGCAATATATACGACCACAGCCCACTTCCTTTCCAAGGGAAAGGCATGAAAGGCTGTTTGATTGGAAGCTGTACTTTCCCTAGTTGTTCTGATGTATTACAGGAAAGTTATTGTGTTAGGCAATGCAAAATATAAAAAGAAAAAAAAAGAATGTCTTTCTGACTCCATCTAGACGGGGTAAATAAAACATAGCAACTATGAGAAGTAAAAGAATAAGTGAAACAGGAAGAGTCAAAAGTATCACAGTGTTTAGAGGACAGAAAGATGTGGTGTGAAGACAATAGGTAAGATTTAGAATATGAAAGACTTGGGCTTGAATTCTGATTATACTACTCACATATCATATGGATTTGGGTAAACCAGGTTAAGTCATGTGACCTTCAGTATCACAATCTGTACACTGTGGCTATATATGCTCACCTTAAGGGTTTATTGTAGACATTTAAATATGAGTATAACATATGTCTAGTGCTAAGCATAGGACCTAGCACACTAAGAGAAGGCCTGGTTATGGAGGAAGGAGGAAGAAAGTGCTCGATGGGAGAAAGTTATAATTGCCATAATAACTTGAAGAACATACAAAATTCCCGAAGTCTAAAAGCCTGGGTAGGATAGATTGTTCTCCATTACCAAAAGAGAGAAGATTTAACACCCATGTGCTTAAATACCAACCAGTAGATTCTGGTACTATTTTATTACACCTTATGTCAGAAAGGAAAAGAAAAGTTGGTAAAAGCATGAAGTGACAGAGCAACTTGAGAAAATGAGTTTAGTGAATTCCAATTTCATAAAAATGGAGCAAGTACAAGGCCATACGATGTTTATATGTTTCCCTGCCAAATAAGGTTATATAAATTGTCCCGTGAAGTTTTATTGTCGTATTCTTACATATTACTTTAGTAAAAACACCTTAAAGTTTCACGATCATTAACTAGTTAAATGTGTTCTTTATTTAAAAAAAATGCAATTTTCAAAAATTCTTCAAAAGATTAAATGAATATGAGCTTATTGTTAAATACTGCTTTTATTCATGAAGCTATGCATTAAATATGTATATGAAGAAATATTTATCTATGTTGATGTGAACTCCACTCAAAATAATAACTTAAAGATATCCCTTTTCAATGATTGAAATCTTAGATTTCAAAATAGCTAGCATTCTTTTAATGATCATTAAATATTATGAGCAACTTTTGGTTTTTTAAAATATCATTTGTAGCCCTTAGTTTTTGAGCATAGATATTACCTTTGGAATTAAATGAGATTGCTTGGTGAACTCTTAATAGTTAATCTGAATTTACAACTCTAATTTTATAAGCTGACATGTACATTTCATTATATTTTAATTATCTTTATTTTTTCTTAACTATTTTTCTTCTAAACTGCTTGTTCCTATTTTTTGGATTTCTTGAATAACTTTGTATTTCACTGATATGTGTTGGAGAAAAAGGTTTTACTCTCCTTTAGCTAAATGAGTAATGAGGGAAAAGTCCTGTATGTAGTTTTTTCTCAACAACTCTTACACCTCATAATAGGGTCTGCCCTTAAACCTGTAATAAATGTTGCTTGACGAAAATCCAACCACTAAGCCCGACTACAGACTATCAAATCCTCAGGCACACCCTCTCCTTACTCAGCTACCTCCTATGACATTCTTGAGAATCCTAGCCTTCCCTAAAATAGAGGCAAACACTAACTGTGCTTCGGTTATTTAAGTATTAAGAATCATCTCAACTGTTCCAATAATATATGCAACCTTGTTTTCAAAAACGTTCTAGTGTTTAAAAACTATCTAATAATAGGAGTATGTATCATTAATTTTTACATCATGCACAATTTTACTGTTCTGTTTTAGTCTCTGAATATACATGGCTTCAAAATGAATTATTGTTGCTGTCTTATTGACCATTTAAACAACTGTTTTACTACAAATCTTTCACATATAAGAGACTAAAGGATTTCAAATATAGAAAATATTCTACTATTGACTTTGATTAAAAAAGACAACCTCTCTTCTTTATGCTAAAATAAATCCTTCAGTTCAGAAGAGTCAGAAAAAAATGAAAGATCGGGATGCAGGATCTCCATCTGTCTGCTGATCAGGGATTCAGCAGTTAGTAGGATATGATTTTGCCTGAAGTTTGTGGAACAGTTGTCATGGCAACTGTATTTCTATGCATCACTGTGGTATGGGATCAGAAGCAGAACTGAGAAAAAAGTTCCCTTGTTAGAAATAGTAAACCCAGCAAAGTAAAATTTTGCAGTCACTTTTATCAGAAAAAAAAAATGTGTGGTATCTGTGTGTGTGTGTGCGTGCATGTGTGTGTGTGTGTGTGTGTGTGTGTATGTGTGTGTGCGTGCATGCATGTGTGTGTGTCTGTGTGTGTGTGTGTGCGCGTGCATGCATGCATGCGTGTGTGTGGGTGTGTGTGCGTGTGCATGTGTGTGTGCATGCGTGCATGTGTGTGGGTGTGTATGCGTGTGCGTGTATTTGTGTGTCTGTGTTTTGGGAAAGAAGGAAAGTAGCATCCAGTTAGGAAATTATAAGCCATTATTTTTTACTTGAGATGAATACTTGTATCAGAATGTTATTATATAAAGTTTAGAATGACATTAATATTTTTATATTTTAATTAACTTATTAAAATTGAAGCAGATTACTACATTAGCCAAAAATTTGAATACACCTTAAATTTTTCTATGTGTATTTTATTTATTTATTTATTTATTTTATGGAGGCGAAACAAAGAGATAGCTTATAGAAGAGAAAGTACACTCCAAAGAGGTAGGAGCGGGCTCAAGCAGGAAAATGGCTCAATGTATTTTAAAATAAATATTATAATAAAGTCATGGAATTATAATGATGGGATTTGCCCTTCACAAAATCCACTATGCAATTTAAATTGTGTTGTGTGTAGTGACAAATATTAATATTTTTGATACTTATAGAATAATGAAGCATTCTCCTTAAAATGGCATAGTAACTAAATGCAATGACATTTGTTGGTATTGTTAATTTAAGTTAAAGTCATACATTGGGTTAGGGAGGGGAGAAAGGGGAGGGGGTGGGAGAGGAGGGGGGAAGCTAAATATAAGGTGATGGAAAGAGAAGTCACATTAGGTGGTGAACTTATTATACATCAAGTTGACAATGCACTGTAGAATTGTATGCCTGACACCTATGTAATCCTTGCTAACAGATGTCACCCCAATAAGTCTAACAATAAAAATGAATTAAAAATAAATAAATAAATAAATAAATAATGAAACAAAACACTACTTTTATCAATAACTCTTCAAAAAGAATCAGTCTTGGTAAATATAAAGTGAAGAATTTTTTGTTTACTAGAAGGTCTGTATATGAAGATTTAAACACTAAAGTAGAACCACTATTTCACTCAAACAATTGGGAAGATTGAGAAAATTAGGGACTGAAGGATGGTGTCGTTTTGGGAATCCCAATATCTCTCCCTCACTATTTTCTTCTGTTAAAGGATAACTGGCCACTGCTCAGTTTGGGGCAATTAGCAAGAGAGCTGCTGAGAAAAATTGTGTACAGATTTTTGTGCAGAAATAGCTACTCTTAATTTTGCTTCTGAGCCCTTTACTTGACTTTTTCTTTCAATTATCGCATTTTCTTAGTTCTATTATTTCCATCTGGTTCTTTGTTATATCTTCTATGCATGTGCTGATACTTTCTATTTTTAAATCATATCAAGAATGTTTAGAAGGGCCCTTGAAACATTTTAAGAATGGCTTCTTTAAAATCTTGTGAGGTAATTAAACACTGTGTCACCTCAGTGTTGGCTACTTTGACTAATTTTTTTTTCATTCTGCTTGATAGCCTCCTGATTATCAGTGTAATGACTGATTGTTGATTGTAACCCAGACAATTCATATTTTATATTACAATACTCTGGATCTTATTTAAATTTTGTGCCTCCGCACATCTTCTCCCGCACTGCTCTGAAGGCTGAAGGGGAGTCTATATCATTTCGAGGTTGATTTGCAAGTCAGTCCTGCTAGATAGGCTGGGGAAAGTGCGGGACTTTTGAGGCTCTCTTTGTTGCTACTGAGTAGGAGGAAAGTAGGAGGTCAGACTTCCCATTAGGTCTCTACTCCTACCACTCTGCCTGGGAGGAATAGAATCAAGTTATTACTGTTTCCCATATGACTTCTACTGACACCAGAGAAGGTGGTCTTGTTCATATGAGTGGTGATGAGCATCCCGAGTCTCCACTAGTACTCTTCTGACACCATCCATCCTAGCAGGGTTGGGAAGAGCTATCTTGTCACCCCTCGGTGGGTCTAGAAATCCACGGTCTCTTCGTGGTCTCAACTGATAAAGAGTTGGGGGGGAGGATTGGGAAGGGGACCATATTATTACCATGTGGGGATGAATTACAAGACTTTCTGCTTGACCTCCTCTGAGGTGACCATCGTGGGACTCCTCACTCCCTAGCAAGGGTGCATATCTAGGTTTCCACTCAGCATTCACTGGTGGGAGTGGGACTGAGGTTGTAAATTTTTTTTCTTTTGTGTCTGGCTGAGTAGATTTTTTATTATCTAACAGTTTTCTGTCTAAAACTCTGTATCTTGCTAGGCTGCCATCCCTAGTGTTTAGCTATAGAGAGCAGATATTCTGGAGACATTTTTTCTTTGCCTATTTGTATTTCTTGGTTTCTGACTTTGCCGTAGTCCAATCTGGGCCACATTTAGTACAAACAAAACCTAGAGAACTCACCACTGTGTCATTCCTCATTACTCAGCCTGCCTTCTCTCTCTACATTCTGTCTTCGAATGTGTAATATATGCATGCCTTGGGTTTTGAGTTTACTTAGCCAGCAGTATAAGGAAGAGTTCATCTACTTCATCTTTCCAGAAGCAAAACTCTGGCTACTTTTAAAACTACAGTAAGAGTCTCTCGGCTCCTTGACCAGTCCTACCTGACTCGTCATCCTTCTCTTGCACTTCTGCAGTTGCTTCCCAACTGGCACTTTTTCTGCAATTCCTGCCCTCACACACACACTGTTGTCTAATAGCAGCAGCAATCCTAGTACAAGAAAGCCCCTACCAATCCTGCTCAGCACTTTCCCGGCTTCCCATTATACCCAGAATTAAATTCTAATTTCTTATGAAAGCTGATATGGCTCTAGGCAGCCTAGTTCTCTTCACACGTATCTCTTTTCCTACTGCAGTTTTCTATGTCTCTGTCCACGTTAGTCCTTTGGAGTCTGTTTATGTCCTAGAACATTTGACATTTGTTCCCTCTTAAAAATATTCTACTTGCTCTTGTCTCTCACAACACAACTACCTCAGTTATTGACATGGTTCATTTCCTCATTGCATTTAGATCGTTGATGAAATTAAATCTTCAAGAAGCTTCTTATCAGTCTGTCCAGAACAGCACTATAATTCTGATCACTTCTTGTCCCCTTACATTGTCTTATTTTTTAAACAGACAAAATAAAATAGTAGGCACTCAATAAATATTAGTTAAATTAGGTTGAATTATTTAAATTGAACACAAATTCACTTAAAACCCATTAACGTCAAAATCTTTATTTATTTTTTGCCTTATTGGTTTGCTGAAAAAACCATTTTAAAATACCTGGTAGCAAAGTCTATGCCTGAGTGTGTTTCATTTTTTTTCTTTCTTTTTTTTTGGGTGTGGGGGGAATAGTTCCCTGGCTGGGAATCGAACCCAGGCCACAGGTGAGCTCCATTTTTATTGTTCTTCTTTTTGTCAAATAGCATTCACATTTCCAAATGTATAAATACATTGTCTTTGGATTGATCTGCATGGAAAAAGTGGAATATTACTTACTTCTAAAACTTATAGATTTTCACTGAACCTTCTAATTTAGAATTGTATTTCAGATTTAACTAAAACTACGTTTAACCTTAAACATTATTAGAAACTAATGTTTCCACGTCCCTGAGCATCTAGACAGCATAGTCTGTCAGTTTTTAAATTGTCGGCATGCAGAAGCTATAGAACAGAACTGGACTCCAGGGCTCTATTTTCAGTTTTGATTACAATTCACTGAGTAACCTTAGGATAGTCATTTAACCTTCTGTGATCACATTGGAACAAAAAGGAAACAACAACAGTGAACTCTCATGGGTATTATGTACAGTAATTCACTTTTGAAGTCATTTTAAAGATTTTTATACACTCACAGCCCAGACTGTTATGTGAACTCTAATGCCCGTATCAACTCACAGCTCAAAGAACGCAGCCTTTATTCATATGTCCATCATCTGAAAGACTGTGAGTTCCTTCTCTAAGGTCAACTTTCTGAGGGGAAGACAGGGATTACTTTCTAAAATCAAGTCACACGTGTTGCAATCAGGAACAAAATAATCTATGATAAAACCAGTAAATTAAAGCACACAAATGGCCTTTTACACTTTATCTTGATTTTTATATCTTTACTTTTTGGCAGTACAGTACTTCAATCGCAAGCATTCTTCTAATTATTTCTCAAATACACTCTAAAAGTAGTTTTTTTCCTATTATGTTCTAAAACCAAAGCCATTATTAATTTATGATATATTTATGGAAGATTTTTACTCTGTCAGATAAACTGTAAGGTGTGGGAGATACATGATCATTTTCTTACAGTTAGCAAATAATGTAGTAGGAGGAAGGGAAAATAAATAAACACAAATAAAAAAATGCACTCCATTAAAAGAAACATCCCCAACCAAAAAAAACAAAAAAAACCAAACGAGACTAAACAAAACAAAACAAATCACCTTCGGACTTCTAAAGTTAACTGGCACAATATACATTTAAATGTTTGAAACATTAATAATAACATTATTAATACACATGTCTGGTTTAAAGAAAATTTTTTCTTCTAAATGACTAATGGACATCCCCATCACACGTCATTTTTCCGGCAAAATAAAATGTTTCACACTTTGGATTTTTAGTTTCTTTAAGTCAGGGAATGCTGCCCCACCCCCACTCTTTGATAAGGGCAAGAGCTAAGGTCTACATTCCAGAGTAGCAGAGGGACTCCTCTACTAGTTTTGTCAAAACATTCAATCGAAGTCAAATCCTATGCCATAGAACTTCCTCATCTCAGTAAAGCTTGCTTTCATTCAAACACACTTTCAAACAACCTTTTTAAGGAAATATTTTCTAGTTATTTTTTTTTCTCTTCTAAGATGAAGAAAGGACACAATATTAGATTTCTTTTTGGTAGCTGGGCAAATGCACTATAGAAAAAAGATTCAAATTGGTCAAGAAGCCAGCAGAGTGAACATTCGAGGCAGCGGAGATAGCATGTGAGAAGACATGCAAAAAACTGAAAGCATTTCTTGTGTTTGTCACTGGGGATTCGCGTTTAAGAGAAAAGACACAAAGAATAGGGTGGGAAATACAAAGGGTGCCAAAAATGTATGCATAATTTAAGAAAGGAAAAAAGTGTATTAAAATTGTAATGATCAATATATACCGATAACAAAAGATGAATTCAAGTCATGTTTGACTCCTGCAGTGACAAGAGGTGCTCAAAGTGGTCACCATCAGGGTCCAGACACTTCTGATTACGGTGAACTACTGCTTGGGCAACACTGACCAAAGTGTCCACTTGTACTGCTGCACGTGCCATTTCAGTTTCTTCTGGAAGTACTGCCAGTGTAGTTGATTTTCTAGGGTACACCACGTCCTTTAAAGTACCCCATAGGTAGAAATCATGGAGTGTTAAGTGAGGAGAATGTGGGGGAAACTCAAACAACATTCTCAAATTTCAAATACCACTTCAAAATGGTCTTGTGCTCCTTGAATGACAACCGTGCTTCCTCCATTTTCTTTGACTGTCCTGCCTGTCACATGGTGACACTAACATTCACTTGATTAATGCCATCTTTTAAGAGAATGTCATACTACATATTGCTACTGCAATGCAATTCAACTTCGAAAAGTTAATACATCAATAACATTGCTTAAAATGTGCATAAACGTTTATGGCACCCCCAGTACAATCAAGAGAACCCCAGCGGCAGGTCGTGTGATGGTGTTTAACACTAACTATTACATTTAATCCTTCCAAAGCCCATGTGTTACAGCTTACTGCACCTAGTCTGAATTCTCTTCATCTGCCCTCATCCTAAGCATTAAAGTAATTATTTTTCTAGGGATTTTTCTGTATCTTCACTTCATAGTTACAAACTTGGCTTACATTCACTTCTTTTAATAAATTCACTCAACAGATACTTATCCCGTGTTACAGATTATAAATGGTGATGCCAATAAAATGTGTATCCTCTTATGAAGCTTGTAACTGAACTGTCCATCCTGACAGGTGCACTGTCGTATCGATGAAGACTGAGCAGTGCAGAACACAGGAATAAAGTCGTGTTGCAAATGTTTGCGCAACACTAAATCTTCTCATAAACACACACTATCATACATATAAAACATAAGAAAAAGTTTTAAGTTTAGCGTAATCATTTTGATTTTAAAATAAAAAATAAGATTAGAAACTTTTGGTTAACTTTAGATAATGGAGATTATATTCCAATCTGGAAAATTAGTTCATTGTGTGCAAATATCCATATTACCCACATTAACTTAAAAAATAAATTAGTATATATTCAAATATATAAATCATTTGGAACAAATTTGACTCCATACAGAGAGTTGATGAAAGTTATGTTTTTCAGGCACGTTCATTCTTTCTCAATGATAATATAGAAAATTCATTCATTAAACATGAAACTCTGATCTCATTGATCAGGAAAAGTTTTCTAACCTCTAGGCAGTAGTCTGCATGTCACGTTTTAGTGATTTCAAACTAGCACAACAAATTCTGAACCCATTGCTTTAAAAGTATAGCTAAAAATATGAATCAAAATATAATGTTGGAAACAAAATTAAATTCTTAACTTCAAAACGTAACTTTTTTTGTCCATTGATGTTTATAAGTATATCTTACTTCTCCTTTGGATGCTTCTAGACTTCCAAGCTTAAGCAGAACAATATTTACAAGTAGCATGAAAACAACACCTCATGTAAAGCTGGGAGCCAGTCTTGTTTTTCGTGGTCAGCTTTAACATGGTCCCTTTGTACCTTTGAAATTTAGTTTCCTTATTACATAATGAAAGTGTTCAAATAAATTATTGAATGAGATCTCTAAAGTCTAAGACAAGAAGTTTCCATTGCTTTCTGGAGAGACTTCAGCTCTTTCTTTATTCCTGGCATACATTACTCCAGAATTTGGCATGCAATCTCAGGGAAAAAATCTTAGAAAAAGAAACATGATACCACTGCATAAATTACATTTGCCAGGAATTTAACTCAAATATATGCTTCCTAGAGTTCCAGTAAGGCCAATTGGTCTTTCAAGAAATGTGCAATTTAAAAATTCAGGAGATAATATTGTTTGATGATCCACCTATCAAAAATGTTAAAGTTATTTTAGGTATATTTCAGAATACAATTTAAGATTCAGTTTAAATTTTGTGATTATCTCTAGATTTAGTTTTAAGCATATTTGAATAAAAGGCTGATTGGTTCAATTCATATTGTGTAAGCAAAGAGGTTATTTAATAACTATAGGTAGACATTATTACAACAACTTTATCTGACAAGGCAGTCAACTGGAAAGGTTTTGATACCTAAAGATGATAGCTAAAAAGGAAAAAAATGTAGGAAAATATAGTTAGGCATAATAGTAAGGCTACAGAAATTATTTTATCTATTTTTTGATTGAGGTGGGTCTGTATTATTGGTATAAGTACATATTCCATTAAAGAGAAATTTATTTGTTACAGCTTGGGCATGTTTTATTAAATGCATATTTTGGTACTAATAATAAATGTTTGATTAGCAACATATAGTTTAGAAAGCACGTTCTTATTCATTATTTAATTTTATATTTCTTATAACTTTTTTTGCCACAGGGAGAATATTAAAATCTATTTTATAAATATGGGCAACTGAGACCAAGAAGGTTTAAATGAGTATCCACCATAGAGGTGCTAAGTGAAAAAATCAATTTTTCTATTTATAACTAAACCCAATTATTTTATTTTTTTGTTTTTAAATTTAAGTGAAAGCAATACCATTAGTTAATAATACTATATATTTTTTCTTTTTAAAATTAACCTATCGTATTTTCAAATTCTTAGGCAAGTGTTTATCAGATTTCAGAACTCCAGCAAGTGCGACTTGATCTTTGTAGAATTACTAATAAAACCAATAATGAGCCTGTAAATCAGCGCACAAATGAATTGCAGATATTTCACTTTGTGCCCCCACCATCTGCTGAGGAGTGTAGTCAGTATTGCCACAACCGTAAGCATTTATAATTTATTGCATACCAACGACACTATGCTAAGGTCTGTAAACTTTTAATGGTTTGTTTGCATAGGATTTTATGGTTTTAAATTTAATGTGCTTTTATATACAGTGCATTATCCCATTTTAACTTCATAAGAAACTTAAAAGTGAGAAAAGGAAGGTATTTTTCCCACATTTTAAATATGAGGAAATGAGGCCAAAATAAATGATGTGCAATTTCCAGAACAAGGAGTTCAAAATACAAATCTTGTGTTGTTTACACTTGCTTTTGGCTTACCCCAAGACTAGACAAAATAACTTCACGTGTTGTCTTCAGACAGAACATTGATACTGATAACAAAGAACTGCAAAACATTCAAAGGGGAAAAATAAATAAGGAATGAAGTAGACTAATAGATAATTTATTTGGAAATGACAATTTAACAATTATTTTTTTCAGAAGGTGAAATTTAAAATTAAAACTGTAAAAATCAATTTCCTTTCTTAACTTTTTACTCTGAAAATACTACTATCCTTAACTAATCCTTTAAACTGATCAGGTGAAATTTTAAAACAGAAATAGCTTCCAATTTTATCATGTTAATATTAGTAATAGAACCCATCCTAAGTTTGAAAGTCATTTTTTGATGCTTTATATATCATCGAAAGGAAGCTTTTTGATGGAAACTGACTTGTGTTACATGAAATATTTTTATATGGTGCTGGAGCCTTATTCCTGCTTAAGAAATCTTTCCATAAAATTCTTCTTCAAAAGCCGGCATCTACTTCTGTATTACACTTTTATCTAGAGAGTTAAAGTTTTATAAGTTTTAAGATTATAAAATATTAAAATGAAAGTTGAAGTCCTGATAGGTTCAGTTAAAGGAAGTAAGATGAGGTTTTTCTTTCTTTTTACTTATTCTTTATAAAGAGCTTAAGAACTGAGATACAGTGCATTTCAGAAATTCCCTGAAGGACAATCGTGACTGACTAATTTCTCTTTTATGTGTCATAACTGGTATGCCAAGGTTCAGTTAAAATAACTATTAATCTTGCCAGTTACTTACACTGATTTAAATAACTCATTTATTTTTTTTATCTGCATTGAATTGTGTGATATGAACTTCTACTTCTCCTGCCTATGCAACATTATAAAAATATTTTTCATCAAGGTAAAAGACAGAAAGTGATCTGGTAGTCAACTATGAAGCCTTAATACTACATTTTTTATAAGAGCAATTTCACAATAATCTTCAACATATCAACATCTGTATGTTTCAAAATGATGTTTTACCACTCTGAAAGTGTCTTTTTATGCATTAACTTCATGATAATAACTATTATCCCTAGGAAATTGAATCTTATATTTTCCATAAGATAAATAAGTCTTTCACATCATAATAGGAATAGGATTGTAAATAGAAATCCATAAATCATACTCGCAAGCCAAGTTTAGTTGGAAAACATATGTCACCAGGCAAAACATTGGATATGTTTAGGTCACAGATTTCACAAAAATAGGTGTGTGGAGCAGGCAATTAGGGTGTTCTATAAAATAATAACTAAGGTATTTTCTTATGTAAAAATGTGGGACTTATAAGTTATTCTGAATGATGGAGAACTATGTTAGGTAGAGATGTCATAACATTTTACTTAATCGTAATTGGTAATACTGTGCTTTTTTGCAAACCAAAACCTCACAAGACAGCCATTTGAAGATATTTCTTGTTCTGACCCTAGTAAATGAAAATGAATAACAGATGGTTGTATTCTTTATTGGTAGCTGCCTTCAGATCATTAGGTTCTATCTTGATTACAGAAAATCTTGGGGTTGGAGTCTTTACTATGCAAGCATTTTATACAAACATTTCATGAATCAAATTAAACTCAATAAAAAAGTAATTCTAACATTGACATTGTCTAAAGGAAGTAGTAAACTACACATTAATTGAACTGTTTAAATGTATGTTAATGGAAAACATCATGAAGGTATTGTCCAAGAGTTTCTTGGACTAGATGAGTGGATGTCTTACTGATCGTAGGGGTTCTTCCTATCTCTGATTTATTATTTTATCTGCTCTTGCTGACATTATGGAATGACTGCCAAATTTGGTCTACTAACTGTTCAGAGATGTAGTCAATTTCTAAGAAAATCTACATTTTCTTTCTTTGTTTTTCTTTGTGGGCTCTAAAATAAAAATCCTACCTTAAAGAAATTGAAATAAAGGTATTTTCTCCACATTTGGTTTTGTCAGGTTATTTTCATTTTTCAAACTCTGTTAAGCTATATTTTATAGATTAATGTTTATTCTTATATATGACAAATATTTCTAATATTTTAGACACTTAGATTTCATATTTTTTATTAATGATTTCTATTTTCTTAGCAGCAATATAGGGCAATGGATTTCAATTCAGTTCATAATGACAAACATTCTAAAGCACACAAGTAGTATTTGCTCAATCAGTGGTGGAATTCAAAGTTAATGAAGCCATAATGAAATATTAGTTATGTCTCTTTTTAATCTAGTATATTTGATGTCACTGTTTTAAGGATGTAAATTATCCCCTTAACCATAAAACATAAAGACAAAAATCAATACTCTTTCCCTGTAGGAACTGGTAAGAAAGGTAAGGTACAATTCTGAAGAACATTAAATTATTTCTCACACTTTCCCAGTATTTGTAAGGAGTGTTTTGGAGTAGCTATATTCTAAAAAAAGAGGACTCTCCTGTGATGGTAGCTAAACAATAAGAAAATAAAAAAAAAACCTTAGTATCTTCTATGTTCCATATTTAGAAGGTATCATCAATTGAGGCTTTCTCATATTTGAAGAAATTACTTAAAATTCAAATTCAATAAAAATAACTTTGCTAAAAGTGGCAAAGATCCTAGGCACATTATAGCATATATTAATAATTGTTATTCTTTAATATATTTTGAATAACTGATTTTGCATTTTAATATTTAGTAATCTAAACTATTAAAAGATTTATTAAAACCTAAGAAGTTTTTAAAATTTTTATTAGAATAAAAATCTAACTTGAATTTATTTCTTCTCAGACAGGCTCTCTCCCATGTTCATTACTAAATTTAGGTCCAAGTCATGGAGATAGGGGAGGAACCAATCCAAGTGGTAAATACTGTTTTTGAACATGGAGAAATAAAAAGATGAATTACACATGCTGCTTAATCTTCAAGAAAATATGTTTGAATGGGAAAAAGGTAAGTACACAATTAATAGAAACATATACTAGGCAGCAAGTGATTATTACAATAAATACACTAAACAAACTATTATGAACACACAAAGAATACTCAGACTGAGAAGAGAGACAAGCTATATGTAAATTGTAAGACTTGACTGTAGTCCTGAAGAATGTAGAATTTCAAAAAGTATAATATGAAATCAAAAGTATCAAGAATATTTTGGATTCTATGAATAAAACATGGAAAGAGATATATAACTCCAAGACTTTTGCCTAGAGTGTAACACTTTGAATAGTAGAGCCTTAAATATATAGTGGGTAATAAAAGATGCGAAAGATCGAGGAGTGCCATATTTAGGAGAGTATTATATGTAACATTAAGAATTTTTTTTTTTTTTGCTTTTTGGTATGTGGGCAGTTCCCTGGCTGGGAATCGAACCCAGGCCGCAGCGCTGACAGCGCCGAAGCCTTAGCCACTACACCATCAGGGAACTCCCCTATTCTTTATAGTATAAGGATTGGGAGACAGTGAAAGCTTCGTGAGGACGTGAAAAGAAGATAATATTGTTTAGGTGTTTAATTAGAAAATTTTTTCAAGAATATATTTTAACATGGAAAGATATTAAAGACAAAATTAAATATGTTAAAGACAAAAATTAATTATGATACTCTTGTAAGTCTACTTAGAGACAATGGGGTAAAGCAGAAAAATAGAGTGGGGACATATTTGAGAGATAAAAGGCATTAATGACAACTTTAGTGTGGAAGACGAAAGAAAGGGAACTCAGTAAAGAGGCTTCCAAGGTTTCTACTCTAAAATACGGGACACCTGGGAAAATAAACAGGTTCTGAACCGGTTCAGATGAGAGTTGGGAAGGAGCTTTCGCTGACATTTATTTACTCGACACATATCATCACCTCATTTACTTTCTGTGAGAATGTAATGAGATTTTTGTAGAAGAATAAAAATGTCAGGAAAAATAATTTAGCTGTTATAGTGCAATCTTACCTGACAAAAATAAAATTTTTATAAATTAAGTAACCTTTGTTTTGAACTTTAATTTGATGTGTCCAGTATCTA
This sequence comes from Lyroderma lyra, assembly GCA_004026885.1. Taxonomy (NCBI): domain Eukaryota; kingdom Metazoa; phylum Chordata; class Mammalia; order Chiroptera; family Megadermatidae; genus Lyroderma; species Lyroderma lyra. The sequence goes on from PVJL010003112.1 coordinate 81,107, forward strand.
TTATGTTGTATCTCCATTTTCCTCAAAGTTATATCTGTGAGATTCACCCTGTTGCATGTAGCAGTAGTTAAATTTTTTATTGCTTTACAATAGTCTGATATATGACCATGTCAAACTCTATCCGTTCTATTGTTGATGGATATTTGGTGGTTCCCAGTTTCAGTTATTACAAATAACATTGTTAGGAACTACTTTTACATATGCTTGGGTTCACACATGTAATTGTTTTGAGGGTGTGCATATTTAGGAATGGAATTTGTGGCTCATAAAGTATGTGTGTTTTGATATTTAGTCTCTACTACCAAACAGTTTTTTATACTAGCTAAAACATTTACACTCCCACACTGCATCTCTGAAAATACTAGATACTGACTATTGTTTTCAAAAGTTTAGCCCTTCTGATGGGTAATTAGTTGTAATTTATTGTATTTTGAATTTGCATTTTGTAGATTGTAATTTGGTTATCTGTTTTTGTAAAGGAGCCTGTTCAAGTGTGCTATTTTTAAAATGCTTGCCCTTTGTACCTTCTTTGCCTATAGAAGTTCATCATGTATTCTAGGTAAAAGGTCATTTTTTGAAGCATATATTAGAAACATCTACTTGGTGGCTTGCTTTTTCACTTTCTTAATGATGTGGTCTGATGAACAAAAGTTTGAAATTCCAAATAAAGCCCAATTTACCAGTCATTCTACTTTATGAATCTTATTTAAGTAAGATTCTTTAAACTGTTTTTGATCCATAAAACTAAAGAAATCCATAGAAATTCCATAAAATTATAGAGTTAGCTTAACAACATCTACTAAGAAAATATAAAATTTTAATTGGGATATAATTAAATCTATACCTAATTTGGAAAGAATTGATATCTTTACAACATTGACTCTTCCCTTTTTTTTTTTTTTTTTTTTTTGCTTTTTGGTATGTGGGTAGCTCCCTGATTGGGAATCGAACCCAGGCCGCAGTGCTGACAGTGCCAGCGCTGAAGCCTTAAGCCGCTACACCATCAGGGAACTCCCCTCTTCCCATTCTTGAATATGGTATATCCTTCTACTCATTTAGTTTTTAAAAAAAATTTTTCTTATTAGTATTTATAGTCTTCAGTGTAAAAATATTATATGCCTTTCATCAGATTTATTATAATTTGATTAAATGTTTAAGTTCTTATATAAGTCATTTTCTACACAGTTTACTTTTGATGACTTATTTGAAATTAGAGATGTTAAAGTAACTTTATCTAATGATCTTTACCCCAAGAATCTTACTAAATTCATTCATTAGTTTAAATTTATCTGCAGATTAGTTAAGCTTCTTAGGCAGGGGAGGTGCTTGATTTTGTTCATTTACTTCTGATTGTAGTATGTCTGGTACTTTTTATTTAAGACCAGATATTGTATATAAAAGGTGTAGAGATTCTTGATGATACTATCTTCCTCTGAGAGGATTCACTTTTCTTTTGTTAAGAAGATAAAGTGTGCACAGATCACCTTTTTTACAGGTAAGGAAAGTCAAATTCTAGTTTGCCCTTACTCTTGGAAGACAGCCCACTTGGAGTGAACAACAAATAACCTGGGGTGCTTTCCTCAGCCCCTCCTCCTGGGCAGACTTGAATCGAATTTTTTCTCACCAGTAATATGAGATTTCTTGCATTTCTATTTAACTTTTTCCATAGTGACCATTTACTGTTCGGTATCACTTCCCATCTTTGAGCAGTGGATTAGTAAGCAATTGCCTTAACGGAGAAAGATGCTGGCCCAAAGTCAAGCTCAATGCAAGGACGTGGGTCCTCAAGTCTTGGCTCGCTGGGTGGGCCTGAAGCCAATGTTTCTCTCTGTCGTGAGGTTGCAGCAATCTCCCATGGTGTTTTGCATAGCGTTCATAGTCTGCCCTGTGCATATTGACAAAGGGTTTGAGGGTATAAAATAGCTGCAAATCTAGGGCTCCTTCTTATTTCCCTATTTATTACTCCAGGATCCTGCATCCCCAAATCCCTGCTGTCTTGGTTTGTGTTTTGGCCTGTGTACTTCTCTATCTTTAACCTATTTTGCTTTCCTTTTCAGCTGGAGAAGTTTCTGATTACAGTGTCTATGACGGAGTCGAAAGCATCCGTCTTGTGTTCTTCTAAACATAATACATTTGAGGGGCAGCAGAAAATCTGTATGGAATTACTGTCTTTAGTTCATGAGAGTTTTGAAGGTACAAATAAACATTTTAAATTGGAGATTTATTCATATAAATGTACTAGTATAAACCATTCAAATTATTTAGGAGAAGAAGTAAAATATGTGCTTTCTAAATATATTTATATCACATAAAACCTAAGTCAATTTTTTAGGGTGCATAAATACATTTAACTAGAAATCTGCATCAAAAGTTCTCAACACAATACATAGCTTTTTTTCTTTTATTTTCTTTAAGTAGAATTGCAGTGGTTCACCTTTCTTCACTGTGAGACAATACAGATATTTATTAAATTGACTATAAATAAATTGATAAGTAAATAGAACATCTAGCCATGCCTATGAGACTGTCATAACTTTTATTTGCTTAGTTTATTTTTTAAGTGTGCTATACTTGCCTTTGTGTATATTTGTGTACAAGCATACTATTGTTACCAGTTTTAGTAATTTCATCCCAATTAATGTTGTTGTAACAGGCTTGTATTCTAGTTATATAAGCAAGGTTGTTGTAAAATTATATATATATATATATATATATATATATATATATATATATATATATATATAAATTAAATGCATTTGTCCTTTTAGTTATCCATTATTTCTCCTGTTCAAAGGTCTATGATATCTTCCTTGCTCTTCTTTTTACCTTATATTAATAAATAATTGTATTTTATCTTTTAAAGTCCTTTTTCATTTTAGCTTTTCCTGTCACCTTATGGCTGCTTCCTGTAATACTTACTGCCATTAAATTCAGTCACAGGTTCTGACCTTTCTTAATGGCAATGCCACTTTCTCTGAACACGGTTCAGTTTTAATTCATCAGTGATTCCAAACCTTCACCTCCGACTCTAAACAGACACATCCGTCTCTGATTGCCTCTCTTTAAGTAGACTATTGTAGGTGAGGCATAGAAGGCACTTGAGAGACACAAGTGTTGTCTCTATGCCAATGTTATATTTAGGAATTAGGGTTGTTTATTTTTAGGTAGCCATGCTATAGACAACATTAATGACAAGTGCATAACTTTTACCTCTAAGAAGGATAAATCTTATATTTTTACGAAACCACAGCTTTTTCAGATTTAACACGTAATGCATTTATTAAAATTTTACTGGCACCATCAAATGGTTTCTGATTTGTTTGTTATAACTAATGAACTGTTATAATAGTAATGTTTATATTGTCACTTCAGCTCATACTTTTATTTCCCCATGCTATCTTGTTACTAAAAATGTATCCACTGATAAATTTTGAATGAAAAAGACAACATATGAAAGAGTAAAATGAAATGCAAAATCACAACCTACCAAGCAAGATTATGATTCTCAAATTCCACCCACTTAATACATACCTCATCAGAAACCTCAATTTAAGTAAAATAGGATTTTTGTTTTGCAAAATTTCCGATTTTATAAAATGTTGTAACCTCGCCATTTTACTCTAAGCATATTCAAGGAAGAAAAAGTAAACTATTGAGATAATTTTGAATTCTTTCTAATTTTGGAGAACAAAAACAAGATAAAAATGTTCAGATTCGTGATAGTAGCACATTCTTACAAGTGACCTCACAACTGACCGTTACACAAGTGCCTCACCTCACTGCATTTCAGAGGTCCTGCATTGGAGAAAAAGATTTTGAAAATAACGAGTTTCAGTTTAGACTATATTGTATGTTAGCTTATATAACTGACTAGTTTCTCGTTCTTCCTAGGTCTTGAGTCATTCTTAAAATCAAAGGGGAAATTCAATACAGCCCCAGACATCAAAATTATAAAATGTTGTTTTCTTTAGGAAAATATTCCCTGACATAGTATGATGATAATTATAGCATAAAAAATACTTATTTTGAGACTTGATGGACTATTAAGCTTTATTTAGAGGAGTAATTAAAATACAGTGAGACAGACTGAACGAAGTAACAATTCTTCGTGAGGACTAATTAATCAGCATACAAAGAGAATGAACGAAGCAACAATCTTTATTTTGACCAGTTGCCACCAAAAAATTTGGTACTTTTCTTGAAAAAGAAGTACTTGCTATCAAGCTTTGTGTCCGTAAGAAATGTATCGGCCAAAGCCATGGAAATGGTTTTTAAAAATACGTTAAGTGCCATTAAATATAAGTAAGAACAGAGAAATCAAGAAAAGAGTATGTGCGCTCACCTCCCCAAATTTGGAGAGTTGAGGGTGATGTGAGATGGTCAGCTCCATCAGATTCTGAATTTAAGATTCAGAGGTAAATATAAAATGCATAGGAATATTGTATTAAGTTTCATTTTAGTTAATATGTATGAGGGTGTCTCACCTTGTTATTCAGAAGCTACTGCTGAGCCTTCATCAACCTACCTGCTGTAATAGTCCTCTACATGATTGCAATGTTGCGTATTTTCAATTGTTTGATTGGTATTCCCTTAACCATAAGCTTCACAAGGTAAGTGACCACTGCCTACCATTGTATCTTTGCTTAAGACAGTATCTGGTAGAATAAATATACCTTGAATAAATGAAGAAATATACTAAATAATTAATTGGCCACCTGTCATTGTTAGTGCACAACAGACTTGGGTGGCCATCCTTGACTTAGGTCTAAAGCAAGGTCAGAGCAACTGACTCCTGAACATTGTCTCCTGACACCATTACCTGGAGCTTTCAACTCTTCAGGTCCTTTGATTATTTACTTTCTTTTAATTAATGTTAAGGTACAATTTCAGTAAAATGCACACACATAAAGTATACAACTATCCTAGTTTTGACTAATGTGTAGGTGTATGAAACCACATCCTTAGTTATATTTTATTTCCCCATCCAGGAAAGCTGTGTTGTACCCCTTGGCAGTCAGTTCCCCATCAAACCCCTCAATTAGGTAAAGACTGATCTAAATTTTTATCGTCATAGATAACTTTGACCCATCACAGGATTTCATATGAATAAGGCTATAAAGGATGTACTCCTTTGTGTCCAACTTCTTTTGCTCAGCATGTTTTTGGAGACACATCTTTAGAAAAACCATTTCTCAGTAGTGTCTAAAAAATGTAAGATTTTTAAAAGAATATCTTATATTCTAAAAAAATTATTCATTTTCTTGTTGCATTGTTTCCATAACTTGATGATTTTTGAGTAAAGTTGCTAATTACCTGTTTCTTGACTATATCCTTTAGAATTCTGAAGACCAAATTATCAAATATATGTGTCACTGATGTTTCTGAATCTCTGAAAAAAAATTTTGCATGTGCCTATATGCATAGGAAAATAGTTCATAATTTTCATCCTCAAAGAAACTTGGCACCAAATAAATCAAAGTTGTTGACCCTGTTTGTTTCTGTTTTTCTAAAACATATCACAAATTGGCATGGGTCCCTGTCTGGTCATCGGCTCAACTGTCAATTCCTGGCCCAACTAATTCTACCTAGAATAGTCATTCTGTTAACACTAATATGTTATGAGAGGCAACAAGGAAGCAAGTTAGGGGAAGTAAGGAGAAAGTAAACATCGATTGCTACATTTTTTGTTGCTTCACTCTGGACATTTCTTTCAAATCATCATTTTAAAAAATGTTTTGAAAACACACCTTAAGTCTGAGACAGGTTTTTCTATGACGAACAGAGCATCACGTTTTTTATAGTTAAGATATTTATATTTTAGCAACATAGATGACCACAGGACATTGCCAATTACAGCCTCGTGGTCAAATCCTTCTCAACTATGAAATGCTAGCCCAGCCTCCCTACACCTTGAGCCTTAGTAGAGAGAAGTCATTGATTGGGAAGAGGTGGGAAGCAGCTGATTAAGAGTAGAAGGTTGAATGCTGAAGTCCTTGCCTATTCCTACCATAGTAACAAAAAGCAGCCATTCTTATTTTATTTTTTATTGAAGTAAAAATAATATATAACATTATATAAGTTTCAAGTGTACAATATTATAGTTTGACATCTGTATATACTATAAAGTGAAAAAAACCAAACCGCCATTCTTTTAAAAATTTTATTGTTCATTACCTCTGGGAATGAAAATACACCTTGCAGCACCAATTACTGTTTAAAATAAATGTTTAAGAACAGTGGATAATTTTAGGGACCATAACATATTGCTTTGGATTTTATTCTTTAAATCTATGTGTTTTGGGGAAAATAAATTGTGCAAAGGGGAGTAATGTGAATCCATTATTAGAAAACTTTTACAGATTTACTTTGATGCCAGAAGCTGGGCCTTTGTTCAATGACACCTGAGCACTAGTTGACGTAAGGGCTTAGCAGGTGGACCAGACAGATGGTAGTCGGAATTCCCAGGTTTACCACGAACAGTCATTGCTTCATCAAAACCAAGATAAAGCAAAAAATATTTAAAAGAGAAGGCTAAGCATATATCACCTCCTATTACGGAGAATAGTGAGCTAAATTTTGCATTCCACAGAGATTATCCGAGGTGGGGGGGAATTAAAGCATTAACTAAACACATTGATAAATATTTCTATCAATTTTCTCAGACAAATATGTTTTTTAAGCTACATACTATAGCATAATTATTCAAAATCAACAGTAATTAACTGAACTAAATCAAGCAACACAAGGGTTTGCAAATTTGCCCTGTGGTGTACCAGCTGTGCTTTTTACTATCTGCACTGTGAATTTACACTCAAGCTTGGAGTTCTCAAGAGGCGGTAGAAAAGTGAAGCATATTTTAGAAGCATATTAAGTAAGGGTAAAATTACTAATTTAGTTGGTCTAAATTATCTAAAGCAAGTTAACAAGCCTTTATTGGGCACCTACTATGTACCTGGAACTGAAAAATGAGGGTATAGACTTAAAAGAGATATTTAGGGTATAAATAGAATAAAAAAAAGTAGAGACTTGGTCAAAAAATTTTTGACAGCTAATTAAACTTCAGGTTACTGACTTAGTAAATCAGGGAAATGAGCAGCATTCCTCTCAAAAGCTACATAAAAAGCAGGTTTGGGAACCCCAAACACCATGGACTCTACCTCCATTTGGCCTTGACTTCATAACCCTTCCTGTTTAGTGAGAAAAGTTTATTACAGAGCCTGATGATGCTGGGGAAGTTATATTTGTGTCTCCTTGTTGTTAGGGACAAGTCTCATGCTTTAAGAATGTCACTGTCAGGGTTGGAATTATAATGGATAATCTGCATGACACATTATGGACTATGCTAAATTTCCAGATTTCTATTTGTCACCACAATACATGTTACACTTCTGCTGAAAGTGGGAAGATTACATTATAACAGAATAAAAAGCGTTTTATGTAACAGTTCTTAAACACTAATTAATCTGTCCACATACATAAGCATGTCTCACTGTGTTCAGAGAGTCCATGTGTTCTTTATGATCCCCAAAGTATAGTTTGTAGTGTTTAATTTATAATATAATATTTACAAGCACCTTCTAGGCAATTAATAGAGTGCCCTCATGGTTCTCACACGGTAGTTTTCCTAAGATTCAGCTGTATAATCTGGCTGAACTGGATAACACTGTCGTGGCGGCCTGATTATCTAGTAACAAAAGGTATTCAAAAATCTACTAAAAACCTCACTTATCAAAGCTGGGGAAACACGTCTAAGCATTTTCACATTGCACATTATAAAGAAAAAAGTAATATATAACATACATTTTCTATTCAGTGTTGATTTTATGTAATACATCTAATATATTTACTTATTTAATTTTCAAGGCACCCTGTAGGAAAGCATCGTTTTTTCCCTGTATTATATTTATTTTAATTTACTCTCTGCATACTTGGTAGGATATTAGGACTATGAGAATGTGAGGGACTTGTCAAATGTCACACAGCCACTAAGAGCTTACCCAGAGACTTGAAGCCTGCCCAGGGCGGAGCTCGTGAGGACCGGGAAGTAGGCTCCACCTGCTCCGCGTGCTGCGGTCCAACACGGGCAGACCATTCAAGTGGAATTCCTGCTTACGCATGGAAGAAGGGCAGACAGGGATGACAGAATCCCACACAAAAGTTCCTTGGTGAGGCTCAAGGCATCTCAGCTCTTGGAAAAGAAAGGCTAAAATACCCAAAGGTTGGGGTTTTCCCAAGGACTGTGAAATCCAGCGTTGCCATTGGAGCCAAGCAAAGCCATCATCCTTCATTTTTACCTCTACCGTCATCATTACTGTCCCCAGGTAGCAGGACCCATCAGTGGAGCAAAATTATACTCAAAACTAGAAGATGGAGTTCCCTGGTGGTGTAGTGGCTTGAGGCTTCGGCGCTGGCGCTGTCAGTGCTGCGGCCTGGGTTCGATTCCCAGTCAGGGAGCTACCCACATACACCCCGCCCCCCAAAAAAACAACAACAACAAAAAAATAGAAGATAGTACAGACAAAATAGGAAGCTACGATTGTTACTTCAAGAAGTCTAGTGAGAAGAAATACTCCGAAAACACTGACAAAACTGCACAATGACTAATGTAGACGCAACAACCCTCCGGAACCCTCAGATCATGTCACACACGTTGCTATTACCCAGCCACGTTTAGGAGAAGCAGTGCGAGGTTTTATTACTCTGCCACTACAAAGGCTATTTTCAGTGTAAGTTAAAATGCTGAGGTTTGATTTTGTTTTTCTAAGAATTAATCTGGTGTATGTACAGCTACCCAATTACCATATGAAAATCAAGCTACCTTTAAATTAATTTTAACTATTTTTTTAAGTAAGATCTAACACATTTTTTTTTCAGATGACTTTTCCATGTTTTTCTTTTCTCTTTCTATATTAAGGTATAGTTGACAAATAAAATTGCAAGATATTTAAATTGTATATCATGGTAAATGTGTGTGTGTGTGTGTATATACATACACACATATATAAATAATTTCTTAAATCTAGTTAATTACCATATCCATCACCTCACATATTTATCTTTTAATCTTTGTGAGAATATTTAAATTCTACTTTCTTAGCCGATTTCAATTGTATAATATAGTGTTATCAACTATAGTCACCATGGTTTTCATTAGATCCTCAGATCTTACTTTATAGCTGAAAGTCTGTATACTTTTACCAATCTCTGTAATAAAAATAAGCTATCAAGCCACAAAAAGACACAGAAAAACTTTAAATACATATTGCTAAGTGAACAAAACTAATGTGAAACGGTTACATTTTGCACGATTCTAGCTATATGGCATTCTGAAAAAGGCAGAACCGTAGAGAGTGTAAAAAAACCAATTGTTGAAGCGTTTGCTGGGAGAATCGATGTGTTGAGTACAAGAGATTTCTAGAGTAGTGATACTATTTCACACATAATAATAGTGGAATGGTGGGTACGTGACTTCATGCATTTGGCAAAATCTGCAGGACCTTACAATACAGAAAGTAAATCCTAATGTAGACAATGAACTTTAGTTATAAACAATGCATCAATAGTTTATCAACCAAATGTGCCACATTGATGCAAAATGTTAATAACGGGAACATTGGGGGCTGGAATACAAGGAAGCATTGGAACATTTATGGGAACTCCGTTCTTCCCGCTCGATTTTCCTGTAACTTAAACTGCCCTTAAAATAAATCTTATTAATTTAAAAAAATAATGTGAAACTAAGACTATTAGGAACTGCATTATATGTACAAAAGGTGAAGGAAAAATACCTTATCCAGTGAAATAGAAGCCATGTAAACCATCCGCGTATCTACTGTGCCCTTTCTGTGATATTTACCTTGTTAGGTTTTGTGCTTTTTCTCAAAGACTGTCTTTTCATTAAATAAAAGGTCAAGTAGAATTCAGTTCATATTTATTATTCTTTTAAAAATCCTTTATTGCCCAAGATTATATTAACCTGTTCTTTACAGGTGCCCTTCTACGGGTAGAGAGCTGTTCTTTATTTAGCAGTGTCTCTGCACCTTTTCTGCCTGGCCTAGGTTGGGACAGGAGGATTTACAAAGCTGGCATAACTCAGTGCTCTATGTCTGCCCAGCATGCTCTAATGAAGGAAATTAACTCAATCTGTGTAAAGGACAAAAAAATGATATAACAGAGGATTCTTAGACCACTTAAGTACCAGCCAACAGTTTTCTTACTACAACATACACAGTGGGGAAAGTAGATTCAATTTCATATGCTTATATTTAAAATGTCATACTAAATGAGCTCCTTATTCACACTCCCCAAAAGTATTTAGGATTAGCAAATTAATGATGTTCAAAGAATTATTTAAATAACCCATTAGGTCTTTAATGACAAGTGTAATCAGAAAAAATTCATTTGTATAACTTCCAAATTTTCTCTCCAAATATTAATAAAAATGAGACAAAAGAAGTATGCAAACTCTGAGTCATTTGAAGGCCAGAGAGCTTAGTGAAAGATACTGGCTTTGCAATCAGACAAACAGTTTTCTAGAACTCAGAAAGCCACTAATGAGATCTGGGACCTTGTAAAGGTCAATTAACATTTGAGCGCCTTAGCCTTCTTGCCTTCTCATCTATGAAAAAAGAATGCGGAGTCCAGCTAATCCAGATCACTGCCAGGCTTACTGTCCTTTTGTGTCACCACTTTATTCACTACCCTGGCATGAATGTGCTTTTGGAATTATAAATGCATTTCAACTGGAAATTATTTCACTGAAATAAATATGTAAGTATACAAAATAAGTAACAATATACTTTGTTAAGTATTTATCAAAAACATGAAATGTATTTCAATTAAAATAAATAAATGTAAACAACCAATTCTCTAAAATGATCCATTTCAAATTATGCACATTGATTTTCTTATCAGTGTCAATCGAAAGCTCTTCCTTCTGACAAGCTGCACAGTGTGATGACCAGCAGAATAATAGGACAGTTTTAAGATATTCAACCCAAGTAATTAAAGACAGAAATACAAACTATTAACCATGTCAAAGATACTGCAGGTGATATGGACTCTCCTCGACTGTCTAGAATGTAAACATGCAGGGTCAATAATTCAGTAAATCTGTTTCGTGGCATCTAGACCAGGTTGACTCTGAAATTCACGTATAAGCTTTTTATAGCTCCTATTCCCAGAACTTGTACCACATCCACTGAATCAAAATTCGCAGGGTTGAGTTTAACAACAGTTATTGTTCAAAGACAATAGGCAATTATTCTCGACACTGAAGTTTATAATCCATGACATGCATATATGGTATGGCAGATACCTAGTAAAATACCAACACACGTAACTATCTCTGTTCCTGATGCCTATGTAACACGTGCTATTTCATCATATCTAAAATATTACTTTGTTAATGTCCCCATCTAATCAAAAATAGGATCTTTTAGTTTCATCAGCATAATAAAAAGATAGTAGTATATTTACAGTTGACTTATATACCTTATAGTCTCAACGTCTTCAAGAGAAATAATAATAGCAAACATTTACATAATAATTATTATGTGTTAGATGTTGTTCTAAGTGTTTTAAGAATATTAATTTTACAACAAAGTAGGTAACATTATGAATGAGGAAAAGAAGTGTAGAGAAGCTGGGTAATCTGCCCATCATCACACCTCTAGATATAGTAAGTGTTAGAGCTGAAATGTGAACTCAGGGTACCCTATATGATTAAGTTTATTTATTTCACTCTTTTGGGATGCTTTGAGTATGCTTCTACAGCAGATTGCCAGTGCGCGTTCATAGCAGGACGTGATGGGGTGTCCCACTGGTATTGATAGTTCTTGATTCGGTCTCTGGTTTAGCCAGTGAAAGAGGGATCTGTGGACAGGTACCAAGACATACCTTCTTGTGGCAATTACTGCCACTAATCCAGCATGCTGTTCATTAGTCAATGTGCAGTCTGGTGTAAGCGTCTGGCAGAATTTGAAAGGATGCACACTGGCATGCTTTTGAGTGTCTGTTGGTCTGAGTTGTCTCACTGGACCAGGAAATGATCTGAGGAGTGTGCCAATGTGGCTTGGCTCTTATTTCAGACACCTGTCAACACTGGGCAGGGGCTCAGAGAGCACAGCCGTTCAGTGACCACAGGATCATTTATACTTACCAAAAGGAGATCACAAATGCTGAAAGAGGTATGGTAAGTGGAGAAACCAGCTTTAAAATGAAATCATTTACAATATAGTTTTAAAACAGAGTCATTCTGTATCGACCAGAAAAACCTAAAGGTGAATATTATCTCTTTTCTTTGCTGTATTTCCTCTCTCCCTACAACACTGGCTCGTATTAGTTTTAGAAACATGCTGACAGACTGACACATTAGCCAGTCAGAGTAATGTTACAATTTAGTTTTTAATTAACCAATTTATTTATTTATTATGTGCACATATATATTGACACACTTTTATATTAAAAGAATGAATATAATTTTTAAAAAACATGTGTTCTTATGTTTTAGTGTGATCCCTACCTTCAAGTTTGTTTCCCTCTTTCCTTCCTATTCAGTGGTGCCTTATGAATGTCCCTCTCATCAACCACCATGATGCTGATTCCTTATTTTGAGGTCTATATAACATTTTGTGGTGTGGCTTCAACCTTTACATTTTTGGTGGTATTTTATATTCATCATCAAAATTGCTACTATACCAATGCAATGCGAGGTTAGCTTAAAATCATGATTCTAAGTAGAGACTCCTTTGTCCTCCAGAGGACACTGAGCAATGTCCAGAGATACTTTAGATCGAGCTTGTCCACAGGCTGCATGTGGCCCAGGATGGGTCTGAATACGGCCCAACAGAAATTTGTAAACTTTCTTAAAACATTAAGAAAATTATGCATGGACATTTTTTTATTATCGTGCATCAGCTATTGTTTGTCTATTTTATGTGTGGCCCAAGACAATTCTTCTTCTTCCAATGTGGCCCAGGGATGCCAAAAGATTTGACACCCCTGCTTTAGGTTGTCACACAGGGAAGAGATTGGTAGAGGCTACGATGCCCTAAAATGCACAGGACAAACACTGTCACAAGTAATAATCTGGCTAGAATGTCAATTGTGCCAAGATTGCAAAACTCTCAGTTAAAGAATGTCTGTATTTTTAATATTTTAGCTGTCCTCAGACTATTTCCCCAATGTTGTAACACTTCACAATTCTACCAAAAATTTAAAGACTACTTTTTGCGTTACCTGCTTCAAAGTTCCAACCCTAATCTATGCGACAGAACTTTAAGGATTTTTGCCATGTTGATGGGTGTGAATAAGACTTGTTGTTTTCCTAAACTATTACTGAGTTTGAGAAAATTCTTATACTTGGTCATAATTTTAATTTATTATTGCATGCTGACATATTACATGCCCATTTTCCTATAGTTATCAGCACTTCAAATGATTTTTATAGGTCATCGTTTTCAGTTGCCTTTCGGTAGGATATCTTTCGCCATGAAAACATTTTATATTTCCTTTAGTTAAATATGACTATCCTCCAGCTTCTGAGTTTTGTGCCTTAATTAATATTACATTCTCCACTGGCAGATTTTTTTTTGAAAATTATATATAGCAGTGTAAATCATATCACAATATAAAATATAAAATATTTCTCCAAAATTGTCCTTTGACAAATAATTTTTTTCACTCTGTGGCTTATGTATTTATTTAGTAGTGTCTTTTGAATGGTAGACACTTTAAATTTTAATTAAATCCAATTTATCACTTTTTTCTTTTATGATCAATGCTTTTTAATTCCTGTCTAAAAAAATGCCTGCATTAATGCTGTAAAAATATTTTACTACATCTTTTTCTAGAAGATTCATGGTTCTAGCTTATACATTTAGGTTCATGATCTAGTAAAATTAGTTTTTGAGTATTTACTGTGGTAGAAGTTGGGGTTCAGTTTGCCTGTAGAAGTTTTTAGTTGTTCTAAGAACAATCTGTTAAAAAATTTTTTTTCTTTCTTTATTGAATTTACTTGGACACTTTATTAAATATTGATTGACCATGAACATGTGACAGTCTACGTCTGGATTCTCTCTTCTATTCTATTGATCTTTTCACTCTATTTTGTACACTAATACCATACTGTCTTGATTACTATAGTTTCATGCTAAACCTGGAAAACAGGAAATATTCTGTAGGAAACTATTCATAGTTTTAACATTTTTATAATTATTCTAGATCCTTCACATTTCCACACAGATTTTAAAATCGGTTTGTTAATTTCGTTAACAAACTTATCTGAGATTTAGAGTTCAATTGCATTAATACTACATATTATAAAATTAGATATAATGTATAAATAATAGATATAATCTAAGTGCATAACTTTATCAATTAACACATTATGCAAAATGTTTACATAAACCTAACTTTTACAGATTCAACTCATGATTTTCCAAAACATAAATTACTGAGCTTAAAAAAAATATTATGAATATTTCAAAAGAGACCATGTTTTTGCCTCTGAAAGTGATGGAGTAAACAGTAGCAGAGGCGTATGGAGCACACCTTGTGAGAGTCTGCTTTCTTCTTACAGTCAAGGGCTGATGGGAGAATAAAAGAGGAAGAGCCAGTACCTCCATGTTGGAAGTAGAATGCATTATGTTAACCTTGCTCACCAGCTCCACACACGTCCTTATTTGGATTTCTAACAATATTTGTCTTTGCATGGAAAATGAATTGTGCTCCCTAAACAACTAACTTATGAAGGAACTAATTCTATTTATATGTTTGTTTATTTAATGAAAGGGCACCAGTCCTCCTCTCAGAAAACAGCAATGTAGCTCAACAGATACGACACGTGAAACAGTCACGAACAACAAGGCAGAGTGATCTGCACAGTGAGTGTCCTGTAGTTCAGAGGAGTGAGTATATACTTGAGTGAGCACAGGCTTCAGCATAGTGAAATCGAGGGCTCTTCAAAGATGGGTAAGAAAAGTGAGGAAGAAGACATTCCAGCAAAAGTCCAAAAGTGTAGATACAGAAATCTCTAAACCTTCTTAAAGTTGACTCAGGAAATTATTATATTCAAGGTTTATCGATAAAAGAGAAAATTTGAAGTCAAGGGATGAGACTCTTGAAAATCTTGGAAGAGGAATAATATATCCTGCGTGATTCCTCAGGGGTTTAAGGAAATTATTTATTAACATGTCATAACCCCTGTTCTCTTTCTCTTGCCCTTTGCGGCAGCTTTGAAGCACACAATTTAAAGCCAGCTATAGTCCTCTTCCCACACTGCTAAAGGGTGCAGAATCCAGGAAGATCTCTAAGCAGGTGAGAGAAAGATGTTTTAAATCATTCTACCTGTATTCCCTCCAATGTTAGTCCAGCACCATGAAGAGTAACACAAAGCAATCTCATAACCGCAATTTAAGCAATCCTAGTAGGTTAGGGGGAAGCACCCAAGTTGAATAGATCAAATATCAAGGTCCAGGTGAAAATTCAAACATTTGACTATGGCCTGTGACTACCTTCTATTACATTTAGTCAAGCACAATTTAAAAGGAATCAAAATGCAGATATTCAATATTATAAACTTGTAGGGCTATGGTGCCCTTAGAAATAACGTCTTTAGGAACGCTTATTTAACAAAACAGAAAATATAGAATAGAGATGATAAATTTCTTAGCTTTTGGATGATCAAGACAGGATTGAACTCTAGGTTTTCTTTTGAGTCTGTTTTTAATTTGGCCCTGCAAAATTCATGTACTTGTCATAATTCATAAAGCATTCAGAATCTGTAAGAGATACTTATGCAGCTACATTATACCTGGTCAAGTATAGAAAAACCTATCAAGAACAAGAAAATGAGATACATGGCAAGTTCATTTCCAATATAGTTCCCTGTTTTTCACAGAACTATAACCAATTCTATCACAGGTGAAGAACTTTGCTGCAAGTGGATTGATCATCCTTAGGATGGGGGTCGAAGAGTGGAGTATGAAGGCTAAGTTATAAAAGTCACATGGCAGTTAGAACTGTAGTTCATATTGTGAACTAGCATATATACTTTATCAGGACCATATATAAAGTTAGTTAATATGCTTGAATAATTAACTAAATAAGAAGAATTTCTCCCATGGCATTATTTGAGCATAACATTCAAACCTGATTATGGAATTACATATTTTACTAAAGCCTGGTAAAAGGGTATGTTTAATTTAACCAATCATGAAACTAATTTTATTTTAAATTGCTGGTAGTTCTTTTTAACATAGAAAATTGAATTCTTGAAACAAGATATTAGGTGAAAATGACCCCTCTTAAAATAAGCAGAGAGGTCATCATAATGCATCTAGAAACTTCTTTAATATTTATGTAAAAGAAATATAATGCAATCCCCCATTTTTTTTCTATAGAATATAGTGAATCAATCCTGACTGACTGAATTGAATAAAAAGTGGGGCTACTTGCAAAGAAGGTAAAAATTCAACTGGTAAAATAATTAAACTCTATGCACTAAAATAGAAAATCCCCCTTCTTACAAGTCAAAAGCTTCTGGGTAGATTGTGTTTTGAAAGGTTTAGAATTAATCTGTGAAACACCACATTTAAGTTCTCCATCTAAAGCAGAGACAATTTCCTCTGAGTGTACTTTGACTTCTTTTGGTGAAAACTAAAGAAACGCCATTTTTATATAGCAATGTGAGGTCAAGTTAGTGTAGGACACCAGTCTGTTCTCCATTACCTCTCCCTCTATCTCCTGCATTGCAAACCTATAGCTGCCGAATTTTCTTCTGCCTGCCTATCTGTTATCCCTCTCATATCTCTCAAAATAAAGTAAAGAATTATATCTGTCTTTCAACTTACTTAAATGCTCCATTAGCCAACAGAATTAATGACAAGAGAAGTGGGAAAGGAATGAGTTGAAAAAAATCTCAATGGCAAGGTTTTCTACTTAGTCCTCCATGTTCCTAAAAATAGTCTCTCCTTGGGCCTAGATTTCTTGTTTTTCAAGCTACTGTTTCAGTGACTCTGAGGTAGCCTTGCTATATGCAACCCAAAGACTGATTCACAGCTTAATTATTGCTCCGAATCATAAGCATTTCTTCTGTCATTGATCTAGTCATACTTAACATAATCGGCAGTATCAGTTATGGCATCTAAGTTCGGGACTCTTTATGAGAGATTTTATTGCAATGAGTTCCAAACAAGTAAGTTTTACAGTGATTGGCAGAGTTCTCAAGAGGAAAGTTAAAAATATGTAAGACACAAGAAAGAGAAGGATTTAGAATATATTCTGAGCCCATGAAGTTGTCTCTATCAGAAGTATTTTAAACGGTTATTTTTCTTTTGAGATAGTTTACCACTTTGTAACTTTTTTTTTATATCGATGTCAATTTCTGTCTTCCTTTTTTTTCTGTTGCCAGGGGTAATATCTTTTTAAAACGAAATACTATTTTGTGATTGTTTCATGACAGGCTTGAAGGAAAAGATTACACCATGACTTGCTACCTCTTATTGTAGGTTAAGGATGGGGGAAATTTAACCAAAGAATAGTCGCCAAAGAGGAGAAAGATCACCAATTGAAGGCTTTTAGGAAAAATGGGAAGAGTATAGTATAGATTCAACAGGTCACAGCAGACTCTATCAGGGACGTGGAGCTAGATTAGATTCTGTTCTGGATCCTGTGTAAAATGAGTCCCTGGTTCTAAGGACAAGTATGTCACTGGACGGTAAAGGCTCTCCTGGAATCCCCAAGTGAAAACCTTGAAGACATTCTCAATGAGGTAGTTCAGCTCTAGTGTAATTAACGTATAATACGGAATTTTTGAGAAATTTCCACCAGCATCCTTAGGAAAAGATTCAAAATGACCTTTTAGGATAACTTTATTTTGGGACTTGGCGAGGGTTTCTACTTAAAAAGAAAAACCTTCCAAATATAAGATCCTGAAAAGCATTTGCTGTTTTAAGAATAGACTTACACACACACACACACACACACACACACACATACAACAAAAACAACAACAAAAATAACAACAACACACTAAAAACTTCAAAGTAGAAGAAAAATTCTTTGCTCTGTGTATTACAACTTGACCTCACATTCCAGGAAAGGGAGGGGTGTGATTAGCACTAGATTATTGGTATGGAATTACTTTTCAAGGAGGTAGAATAAAGAGAAAAAATTGTCACATTATCTAATCAGAATGAGAAGAAAATGTCATTTGAATTATAAAAGCAATGATTAGCTAGATGAGAATACTTTAATTGTAATACTAGCTTTAGGGCAAAGTGATATTTTGAATAATAACAGTAGTCTCCTGTCATCTGTGAGGCACAGACCTCCAGTGAGTGCTTGAAACCACAGATGGTAGAACCCCCTGTATATACTATTTTTTTCCTATACAAACATACCTATGATAAAGTTTAATTTATAAATTAGGCATAGTAAGAGATTAGCAACAATAACTAATAATAAAATAGAACAATTATAACAACCTGCTGTAATCAAAGGTATGTGATTATGGCATTAAGCAGTAAAATGAAGATTACTTGTACACAAGCACTGTGATACCATGACTGTCTGACACGTGACTAATGGGCAGGTAGCGGATACAACATGGATACACTGGACAAAGGGATGCTTCATGTCCCAGGCGGGACAGAACAGATGGTGTGAGATTTCACCGTGCTACTCAGAACGGCGGGCAGTTTCAGATTTATGAATTGCTTATTTACGGAATTTTCCACTTAGTATTTTCAGACCATGGTTAACTGTGGGTTACTGAAACCACTACAGAAGGCAAAACCATGAATAAGGGGGGGACTACTGGATTAGAGTTAGACTTAAAAACTTGTTGTTTCTATAAAGACCCCCCTCAAGAGCTGTCCTGATATTCTACTTCTAAGAAAAACAGTCAGATCATTTGTTTAAAGGGGTTCTAGTGTTTGTTGTTTACTATATTTTTCTGTTTTTTTCTTTCTTTTTTTCTTTTTATAATAGTTGATGGATGATTGTGTGGAGTATTTTCAGGTTGTTATGTAATATTGGCTGCAAGGTTACATGCTTTGCTAATGAGGTTCTATATAAAAATTCTCTAGCAAATTGCACGTGACAATATTAAAGCCTAGATAAAGCTCTGTCTAAAGGGAAAAAGTGACATGCTTCATTTTCAATCTAGTTCCACATGTCCATGACACCAACTACCAACGTGGCTAGCTCAGCTGTTAGAACATACTGTGTTACGTCTCTGAGTGCTGTCACACACTTCCTCAGTAAATATGCACGTGAGGAGGGGACGGCAGACTTGGAAACCCCGTGTAACTCAGGGAGACATGGACTGAAGAGCAGCAGCCAGTTTTTCCTCTCATATTCCACACTCCATACATTTGGCTTGCATGATATGAATGTGTAGTCTTTCTAAACTAGAAAATTTCATTTGAAATATAGATAGTATTATTTTAACATTATATATATACATTATATGCATGCATAATATTAAGTAGTTAAAATCACTGTATTTTATGAGGTAGGTAGTTTTGATTCTCTTTATATATATTTTTTTTTTTTTTTGAAAAAAATTTCGACAGTATTTGAAAAGTTGAGAAGAGTGATTTCATCAAGATGGCATCATAGACTGTTCTTAACATCAGGCCCCCTCATATGACCAGCTAGCATCTATCCACAGACAAGACACACCATTGTGAAAATCCCAGAACCCAGGGGTGAGGCTGAAGGTCCCTGTTGGGCCACAGAGACTGGGAAGAATCTCATTAGAAGTGTAAAAAGAGTAGCTTCACTTTGACTACAACACCTCTCCCCCAAATCTGCGTAGTTCCTCTCCAAGAGGGCCCCCATGGGCCTATGGTTTCTCCAGGGGGAAAAGCGAGCCTGAGGGAGACACCCAGGTCTCATCTGTCAAGGAGCATGAGAGGAAGTCTATGGGGCATGAGCACTGGGGATCAGACAGAGATGGTGAGAAGGGACAGGGCTCACAGCAATCATTGCTCACATCTTAACAGACTAAATTCTTGCTTACAGCAACACCAAGGCAAAGATCTCAGCCAATGGCTCTGTCTACCAGCAGAGCTGAGCTGGTGGCCCCATATGGCCAGGGAACTCAGTTGGCAGTTTTGTCTGATTTGAGTCCCTGGCCAATAGGCTATACTGGCCGTGAAACCCACTGTATGGCCTCACAGGGCAGGGAAGCAAGTTTGAAGCTCCCCGCAACTGTTAAGCATACACTGCAGCCCACCAGAGTAGGAGAGCACATGTGCAGCCCTGCTCATGTTTGCTGAATATAGCCTTCAGTCCCATCCTACCAGGAAGCCTGTCTAGAGAATGCAGGCAGGCCTGGAGCCCATCCTCCAGACCTGCTTGACTAGGGAGCCAAGACAGTAGCTCTGCCCAACTATTGAGCATACCTGCTGACCTTGAATAGCCAGAGAGCCTGTACAGTGGCCCTGGGCAGCCTGGGAAGTTAGCTTATACCCAGCCTACCACCCTACCCAGTAGCAGAGCCCAGACTATGGCCCTGCCCAATTGTTGAACACAAGCTGTGGCCTTGCCCAAACAAGGAGCCCAGCTGGTGCCAAATGATAAAACATACAGCCTCAACCAACCTAGGAGCCTAGATAGTAACCCTATTCCACCATGAAGCTAAGTCTATAGTCCCACTTACCTTCAGGGGGCAGCTGAGGGCCTGCCCAACCATGAAGCTCAGACACTGACCTCCCACAGCAGGGATACATAGCCGATGGCCTACAGGGGTGTCCAAGCTTTTGGCTTCCCTGGGCCACATTGGAAGAATTGTCTTGGGCCACACATAATACACTAACACTAATGACAGCTGATGAGCTAAAAAAAAAGATTTTCTTAAATTTTAAGAAAGTTTATGAGTTTGTGTTGGGCCACAGGTTGGACAAACTTGGATGTGAAACCCAGTCTGGTGCCCTGCTCAATTTTGGGGCATAGCCAGTGGCACTCTTTGATAGGGGAGCAAAGCTTAAGGCCCCACCTGGGGGGAAATATGCTTAGTTGTGTTTCCAAATAGGAAGTCAGACAAGAGGACAGGGTCATTCATTCCCTCTTTTCATTAAGGTAAAATTCATGGATAGTATTGCTGTTCCTCTGGTATTGGCCACAGAGATCGTTCTTACTGCCTCAAGATACAAATCTCCTGTGGCCACACAGCAAAAACTTTTGGGCTCTTTTACAGAACTCCTTATTACAAAACTATTCATTCTGCCCCCATTTTTTTTCTCATTTCCTAAGAGAAAGACAGCAAAAATGAAAATCAATGTAAATATCTCAATATAAAATTCTGCAAAGCAAATGTCAATGGTGACTCAATCATATATCAAACTCACAAGGTGTTTGACTCCAATATATGATTCAAGACAAATTAGAATCAAATTTCTATTTAAAGTATAGATAATATAATGGATAAGTTTATCTGACTTATCATAGATACATGTTAAGGAGAAATCTACCATGCAGTGAATTTCCTTGGCTTACTGTAATGTTTTTTCCTTTAATCATAGTGTTCAATGATCAGTTGTTTATTCTTTTACTTATGGCATAAAATAATTTGTTATATGGCTATTATCAAAATTATTTATCCATTTCTAATTAATCTTGTTATAAATTGTAACCATGATATTGCACTGCCTTAATTAATATAGCCTCAGAAGTTGGGAAATGAAGAATTGTTTTTCCTCAAATTTGTTCATTTTTTAAAAAGTAGTTATGCTTATTCTAGGTTTTTAAAATTTTTCAATAGACAGGCAGAGATTTTTCCTGGGGGATGTGTACAATCTATAGATCAATTGGGGAAGAACTGACATTTTAATAATAGTAAGTCTTTTGATCCGTAAGCATAGTATATCTTTCCATTATTTATGTCTTTAATTTCTATCAGCACGGTTTTATAGTTTTCAGTGTATGGGTCTTTCACATCTTTTATCATATTTATTATTAAGTATTTCATACTTCATTAATATTACTACAAAATATGTTATTCTTATAATTTTCAGTTGTTCCTTGGTAATATATTAAAAATATAATTGAGTTTTGTATGCTGATTCTATATTCTGACAAAAATTCATCTTTTTAATAGATTCCATATTTTGTTTCTAATAAACAATTATGTCTGCAAATAAAAACTATATTACTTCTTCATTTCTACATATATGATTAAATATTGTGTAAATGAAGCCAGTTTTATGTCCTCTTTTCCAATATAGATGCCTTTTTATTCCTTTTATTTATTTACTGAACTGACTAACATCTCCAATACAATGTTGAATGAAAATGGTGTGAGAAACCATCTCCATTTTATTCCAGACCTTAGACAGAACACATTTAATCTTTTAACATTCTGATGTTAGCTGTAGGTTTTCCATAGTTTCTGTTTATCAGATTGATGTTTTTTTGCTTTGAGATATACTTTCTCTGGTATTGCTATATCCATTTCAATTTTATTTTTATTAGACTTTGAATGCTATATCTTTTTTATCCTTCTATTTTTAACCAATATTTGTATTTATATTTCAAATGTATTTTTTTTGTAAGTAAAATATAATTGGCTCTGATATTTTATACGATTTATTATCTCTGCCTTTTAATAATGGCTGCATAGAGCACTTACTTTTAATGTAATTATTGATATAGTAAGGTTTCAGACTATAACTGAGCTATGTGTTTTCTATTTGTCCCAACTTTGTTCCCATTTCCTGATTTTTTTAATGAAATGAATAACTTTTTTTTAATTGTTAAACTTATTGGGGTGACATTGGTTAACAGGAATTACATAGGTCCCAGGTGTATAGTTCTACAGTGCATCATCTATGTGTTGCATTATGTGTTCACCACCCAGGGTCAGTTCTATTTCCATCACCACGTATTTGGCTCCTCCTCCCTCCTATCTCACCCCTGCCCCTTGCTCCTAGGTAACCACTAAACTATTGACTGTGTCCATGAGTTTTCTTTTTTTCTTTGTTGCTTTCAGTTTTATATTCCACATATGAGTGAAGTCATACGGTTCTTTGTTTTTTCTGTCTGGCTTATTTCACTTAGCATGATGTTCTCGAAGTCCATTCATTTTGTTGCAAATGACAGTGTTTCATCTCTTCTTCTAGCTGAGTAACATTCCATTCTGTATATGTACCACATATAAATAATTTTTATGATGGCATTTTATCTTTTTTTTTATTAGTAGCTACTTATTATTTTGTTAATTTAGTGGTTCCTTTAGGATTTATAATATAGTTCTGAAACTACCTTCACATGATACACCACTTCATATTTAGCATAAGAACCTTGCAGTCCTATACATTCATTTGTCCCCTCCCAGTCTTCATGCTATTGCTGTTACACATTTGTGTTACATATCATAAAAACTTCTTGTTACACTCTTTTTTTGTTTGTGTTACCATCATTTATCTTTCAAAATTTCCAGATTTCAATATTGATAATAAAGAATAATCTTGATTTTTAAACCATGGAATTATCATTCCTGATGGCTTTTATTTTTTTGTACCAACTGGTGTTATTTTCCTTGTGCCTGAAGGGTTTCCTTTAACATTTCTTTACAGCAAGTCTCCTTCACATAAATTGCTGCAGCTCTTCTGTCTGAAAAAAAAATGTTGTATCACTCTCATTTGGAAAAATATTTTGGGTGTATATAAAATTTCAAATAGACAATACATATATTTTTTTCCTTATAGTACTGAAAAGATGTTCCACCTATCACTTATATAATTTTTAATGAGAAATAGTCCACCATACTTGTTTCTGTCTCCCTCTTCATAACATGTATTTCCTCTGGATGCTTTAATATCTATTTATCATTGGTTTTGAGAGTTTGATTAAAAGGTGCCTTGTGGTAGTTTCTTTCATGTTTCTTTTGTTTAGAATTCATTGATATTCTTGAATTTATAGGTTTATAATTTTCATCAAATTTAGAAAAAAAATTGTTTTTAAAACAAGTTTTTGCCTTCTTTTTACTCTTTGAGAATTCCAAAAAATATATTTATTAAACATTTTTAAATGATTGTAGTTTTCTTTCTCTTTCAATTTTGGATGATTTCACTGATATATTTTCAAGGTTGCCATATTTTTCTGCAATTTCTGTTCTGTCATTAATTTTATTCAGCATATTTTTCATCTTAGTTATAGTTTTATTTTGGTTTAGAAGTTTGATGTTGCTCTCTACATACACATCATGTCTAACTCTTTGAATATGTGGGATATGTTTTTAACTGCTTTACTGACCTTGTCTGCTCCTCATTAGGGTTTATATTTTTCCACTCCCTTGTTGTCTAGTTGTCTTCAATTGAATATCAGACATGGAAAATTTTACCTTGTTTGGTATTGAATAATTGTGAATATGTAACTTATTTTTCAACTTTGTTCTAGGGCCCAAAAGTATTAAATTGTTTCCTTATCTGAAAACAGTTTAACACTTCTGGGTCTTGCTGTTAAGCTTTATTAAATGGAACCATGGCAGTACTTATCCTAAGGCTGGTTATTTCCTATTACCAGCAAAATATCCTTGCATGTCCTTTTCTAATCCCAGGAATCATGAAGTTTTCCATTCTGATGGTTATCAACAGGGACTATGCTCTTTAATTCTGAAGTGGTTTTTTCTTAAGACTTGGGTAGTTTCTTTAAACACATGTACCTGTCAGAGTTCTACTGAACAGATTTCTGGAGTTGTCCCAACATACAACTCTCTGTTATGACTGCCATGGTCTCCGTGGACACTCAGCTCCATCTCTCTCCATGACCATTAGCATATTCATCCTGATTTCCCTTTCCCAGTAACAGTGTCTGGAATCCCTCTCAAGGCAGTGAGCTGGGACAGTCACGGGGCTCACTGCATTTGTTTTTTATATCTCAGGAATTACGCTTCTTCAGTCCAGTGATGTCCTGTGTCTTGAAAAATGTTGTTTCATATATAGTTCTTTCTTCCTTTCCTTTCTTCTTTCCTCCTTCCTTCCTTCCTTTCTTCTTTCTTCCCTTCCTTCCTTCCTTTCCTTCTCCCTCTCCCCCTCTCTCTTTCTATCTTTTCACTTCTTCTTTCTTTCATTCCATGTTGTTACTTAAGTTGGGAGCATATGTTAATCAGTACCTTTTATTCTATCTCAACAGGACCAGTTCTTTTCTTATCCTGACTTGAATAAAATGACTGGCCCAGGAGTTTTTCATCTTAACTGCTTTTTAAAATTTTCTAATTTCTAGGCTAATAATATGGGCATATTTATGTTGCTAATAACAATTTACTGATCTAACCAAAACCACTGTAATACAGAAGCATGATATATTTATAATATAAAAATATTATAACTTTTGAGATAAATTAAATGTTTAAAAATCATCAGTGGATTACCAAGTGCCAAACACCTAATACTAATTTGTATAAACTTCTCTATTCAAATTACATGCTTGTATATCAAAGGTAAGGTAACTAAAAATATCAGTCATATTTAAATTTTATTGTCAATAATAAAAACTACTCTACATTAATTTTTAGATTAGCAGATTTTAAAAATCACAGTTAGGAAGTCAGGATTTTTTTATAGTCATAAATTCAAAAATACAAATTCAAAATATAGTTTTCCCATTTTCTCTGAAGCTTGGCTTTTTGTGAATACTGATCTAAAGAGTCACTTGAGTACAATTAGAATCTTCTAAGGAAACAAACAAAAATGCTCAGATATCTTATTTTTGATACAAAGGGATATTAGCATTCACCTCTTGAAAAAACTATAAAATAGTTGAATTCTCTTTACTTGTAGTATAAACCCTTAAAATTTTCTGATCCCATCACTTAAGTGATTTCATCATATTTCAGTCAAGATGAAAATGCTGATTTATATGAACAAATTCCTATCAATATCACTAAGAAAAAAGGTGCCAAAAATGATCTATCTAGTAGGGCACAGTGTCACAAACAAGTATATTTAAAAAATCAAAGTGGAAGATTTTCTTAGTTCAAAATCAAACTAAGACTACTTAGAGAATTGGAAAGGTTGAATTTAGAATGAACATTTACTGATTCCACTTTTTACTATTATTGAAGGTGCTCAGATCAATTTCAAAAAAAGCATAATTTTATGACGTGATGCTCAAAATAATCTGCATCAAGGGTTCAGCATTCAGAACAGATTTTTTCCCAGGAATCCTAAAGTCACAGCACACATTCTGTCTGGTCGAGCTAACCTTTGGTAAGCTTTCATAAGCACTTAGATCAAACTTTTCAAATCCTGGCCACAAAGGTCAGCAAAGGTAGTTAGCGACAGTCACATAGTGCAATAGGGATTTTCTTTTTTTTGGCCTATATTTGATGTGTAAAGTCTCAAAAACATCTTTAATCTCTCAGATTATGTCTACATCACATGTTTTCTTCAAAGTTTTAAATAATATTATTTTAAATTTAGAAAAGTTAATTATCTGGCCTCAACTAATATGTAAATTCCAGAGCATTTGTTATTACAATTAGCACAAAAATATCTAGAGTTATTTTGGATGGCATAAAAGAAAACTAATAGAATCTCATTACTTTCAGGTTCATTAAAATGATGTACATTTTCATGTTCAGAAACTTAGTTTAACTCTAAAATATATTCAGTTTTTACAGATCTCAGTTTTCTGTAAATTCTGAGAGCTATTGGTCAAAAACAATGAACTTTGACTCAACATGTAGTTGCTAGACATGTATCTTCCCCAGATATACAAGTTATCTTTAAAACTTGGAAAAAAACAAACCAACAGAAGCAAGTATCGGATCAATATTAAATTCTACTGACCAAATGCTGATTTTAATTGGCTAGGAAGGATTTTTTAAAATTATTTTTAAATTGCCTA
This sequence comes from Lyroderma lyra, assembly GCA_004026885.1. NCBI lineage: Eukaryota > Metazoa > Chordata > Mammalia > Chiroptera > Megadermatidae > Lyroderma > Lyroderma lyra. The sequence continues at coordinate 107,966 of PVJL010003112.1, forward strand.
AATTAACATCTTAAAATGTTAATAATATAGTTTACAAGGATTTGTTAAAAATTTATCAGTGTAAACCAGAATATGATCTTTCAATTAGCATGGATGTTTTTGTTTGTTATAATTAAAAGTTGTATTTAATTCATCTTGAGTTTTTATTCACATTTTCTCTCTGATAGCTCTGGAGTTTGGGTACCTGTAAACCTAGTCGTTTCATTTCTTTTTGCTTACAGGGATGTCCAATCTTCTGTCTTCCCTGGGCCACACTGGAAGCAGAAGAACTGTCTTGGGCCACACATAGAATACACTAACACTAATAACAATAGCTGATGAGCTAAAAAGAGGTTAGTACATAATTTTCATAATGTTTTATTAATAAGAAAGTTTACCAATTTGTGTTGGGCTGAATTCAAAGCTGTCCTGGGCTGCATGCGGCCCGTGCGTGGGGTCATGGGTTGGGCATGCTTGCTTATGATCTTAGTTTGAACCAAACTTGTTCAGAAAAGAGGGTACCTGGAAACTGTGGGTTTCTTTGCAGAATGCCACATAATATTGATAAATCCATCCAAAAATAGGTAAAAAATAATGCTTTCCCCAAACTAAATATCATCTTTGCTAGTTCTGGCTTAATTAATAGTAGACTCTATCATGCCCAAGCCTAGAACAAATTACCAAAGAAGACATGAAATTGAGAGTAATCGCTCCATACTCTTACTTCTTTAACCATGAAATGGGGGTTGCAGGCACAATAGAAACATTATTTCTGTTTAGTGTTCCACAGAAACACAGTTTGAGAACTACTTTTCTGCAGAAATCGTCCTTTAACATTTTTATAATTGTTTTCCCTTTTGAAGTGAGGCTGATTCCTGTTCATTCTAAAGACTTGCTTCAGGGCCCACCACCCTCCATGAGATGGTATTGGTGTGTGCTCTCTTCTTGTGACATTTTTCTGTATCAGATGCTCTGGCCTTCAGAAGCAGGGATTTTCTGTTTTTTGGGGTTTTTTTGGTTTGTTTTGTTTTGTTTTGTTTTATCATAAAACTCTCTTTTGGGCTCCAAAGTGAAATTATTTTTTCCTGTCTAGGTTATTTCCTCATACTTTTGTTTAATTATAAAGTAAAGTGCACCTAATGTATCATACTTCAGGAAATAAATGTTTTCTAACTTGGGCTAAAAAGTCTTCTTTGACTAAACCTAATCAGTATCATTTTAAGATATCTATCTAAACATTCAAACACAAGCATAAGTTCCACCTTGGGAGTGAGAAAACTGCTTCAGCATAACCTTAGTTAGAGACTCTTTTTTGTGTTCTGTGTTTGTTTAAGCAGAGGAAAAAGAGATTTGCAAAGTGGCCTGAAATATGGTGTCTGGAATCAGACAGGAAACATCAAAAGTCTAGCTGATTACTTAAAAATTTGTAATTCTGGGCAAAGTAATTATCTGTTTATATCTCAATTTCATAATGTAATGATTATACTAAAGGAATACAGAATTGTACCAGAATCATAGGGCTATTTGACTATCAAATTACACAGTATTAATAAATATTTGACATGTTATCTGTCAAATAAGTTCTTAATCAATGTCACTCATTCTGATTATGACAAATAAACAGTATTTATTGAGTTACTACATGCAATAGGGATAAACTGATGAGCAGAATAGAAACAGCCTGTCCACTGGACAACTGTAGTTAGAGACAAACAATAAAAGCAAGACAGTAATATGTGATAGTTATAAGCTACAATAAGAAATTGAAGAGTACGTAGAGAGCAGTTACTCAACGAACATAAAACAAAAAGACAACATTTAGCAGAAATTTTAAAAATGAAATTTTTGCCTGGGGGACAAATGAATGCTTCTCTGAGAAGGGTACAGAGCTTTTCCTCCAGACTTCTTAGTGATAAATAGGAATAAACCCAGGGAAGTGTGGGTTTAGGGGAGGAGAGCCACTATCCAAGGAGAGGAAACAAGTCTGCGAGACCCAAAGAATATAACGAAGAAGGGTACTGAGTCCGGAAGACAGCGGCGAGGGGGAGATTGGTGATTGAAGGGCCTCGCAGCAGACAAGCCAGGGACGGGTCTGCAGGGTCTACCTGTCCACAGTATAAATTCACAGCGGTGAAGCCTTAAGCCACGACACCACCAGGGAACTCCCATCCATAGTATAAATTGTTGTCAAAGAGGGGTGGGAATGTTTGGGGTGTGATGGGGAAGGAGAGCCATGGTTGTAGCCAATGGTTCAGATCTGTGTTTTATAATTTTCACTGACTCTAGTGTGAAGAATGGGTCACAGGTGGAAAATGCATGAGGAAGCATGATGCAGATGGCAGTTGAAGAAGCTGAGTTGGAAAAGGATCGCATTTTAGATTAGGTGCAGAGGATGGAGACGGAGAGATGTAGGGTGGTTATGGTGGGGACATGTTTCAAGGAGAAGTGAGAGCACGTGATGGAATATTGAAAATGACGGGAAAGAGGATGCTGGCCAACATGATCCTGGATTTCTGGTTTTCACCACCTACTGTGTAGAGTACTACCCTTGGACATAGAGAAGGACACTGAACAAGAAGGAAGAGGGAATAGGAGCTCAATTTCCCACATACTGTATTTATTTTGTCTCTGTGACATCCACCAGAGAGGCCAAGTAGAGAAGTGGATACGTGAGACCAGAGATCAGGGGGGAGGTCTAGGTCCTGAGATACAAATCCAGAAAGAGTTCGTGGATTGTAACTGAAAGCATGGGACCAAAAGACTGCACTCCATGAGAATTTAGAGAAGTAAAAATGCAAGCCGTTAAACATAACATCTCTTCTCACATCACTACACACTAAGAATATACACATTTCTCTTCAGTTTCTCAGTTTACTACATATAAGATTTTGGACAAAAATATCCACACTGAAAATATTTAGTAATATGAATAGGTAGGAAGTGATATACTTTTTAACAACCAAGTTCAGATAGCAGAATTAACAAGTGATTAATAGCACAGGTCAGGAGTCTGTTACTGTAAAAGTTGGAATTCTTAACGGCATAATTGTTAAGGTATTAGAATACTGAGGCTTGTTTATGTATGTCTAGGAGGGTGGGACAAGGTAAAAGCTGGGTTTGGGCAGTAAGTCAGTTTACCACTGTCTATCTTTATGTCTCAGCTTCATGATAATTTGACCTTTGGGCAGCTTTCACCTGAGCATCCTCCAGCTGCTGTTTGAAAAACAGGTTAAACGAACTGCGCTGTTTATATTTGTCTAAAACAATATTCCTAACTAGTGTGAAACCAGATAAATAAAGAGAAGATCAGAAGACGCAGAAGGAGAACAGAAAAGAGGTCAACTCTTGCTTTACATATGAAGATTAATTTAGCATAGAAGTCAGAACAAATCAATAAACATCAAATGTGACATCACAGTATGATGGTATACTAATGATTCAAGTAATCAGAATTATCATGCCAAATTTATATACTCATTGATCATTATAAGCATTATGTAGATTTCTTGCATGTGTTATGATAGAAACAAAAATAAATCATTACTGATTATTTTGCATATTCTTTTCCATTCAGCATTTAACTTTGGAAATGCTGTCTCCTTTGTGAAACGAACCCTGTTTTTTGTCACATACTAACATAATATACATTGATAATGACTACGAAGTTTTGTGTTGCAATTTCAATCAATCATGAGCATAGAACCAATGCTCTGTGAAGGTTTAAGAACATACCCTGACAATACTATGCAAAGGCTCATAGGAAACCCTTATTCCAATAGTAAGTATGAATTAAGGTGGTACTTGGCTTATTTTCAGAATTCTATTCACCTACAACTCACAGTGAATAAAAACACTAATGTATATTCCAAAAATGATGGACTGGAAGTTAAATCAGAAGGCTTTTCCCTACGTGAGCTATTCGATATTGGTTTTATTTTTTAATTTAGTGTCATTTCTTTGTCAATAATTCATTAATAGTTTTAAATTCTCTAACTTACATGAAAGCCTTTATAAACTACTCATGCCAAGTACGAGGGCTGTCTGGAAAAGAAAATCAGCCCTAAATGCCTTTATTTTTCATATCACATGGCTGAATACTTTCCAGACAGCCATTGTATGCCTCATTTACTTAAAAATTCATTTGTTATAAAGCAAATTAGTTAGTAATTAGTAAACATTTAACTTAATTTCTCTTAAATATGTAAGTATAAAGTGATTTGGTAAATGTATACAAATGATTTCCCAAAACTGAAATGAAAAAAGGTTTTGTATTTACTCAACTAAAGGTAGTAAATCCTACATATTTTATTTTTAAAAAAAGTAGGTTTAAAAGTACAGGTAACTAGTGAATACATAAATCAAATAATTTCATGGTATTAATGGTACCCCAAATCACAACCTTTTTGGTGAAGTCTCTTACCTAATTGAATACTAGAGAAACAGTCAGGTTTCCTATATATTGAAAAAAAACTTTGACATACTTAAAAATTGCAAATGAAACTTCTTTCTCAGTAAAATAATCTTACATGGTATTAAATTTTCTCACATATTATGTGATTATTTCAAGTCTCTTTTAAGATTTGAATTTAAAGCCATATCATTTATACAATGGAAACATTTTAAGGATTTTTTTGTGTATTTAACTTCACGTTCGTCAACATAACTAAAGAGCACTTATACATATGATTTTGTTTTATGTATTCTTTCTGTAACTTAACAAATTCTCAAGAAGCTGATTCAGACAACGAAGTTTAAAAAGTTGCTTGTTTCCAATTTGCTTTTGAGAGGCCATTTCTATGAACATATTCATGATCATTTTCCCACGTTTCCCCTGCATTTCTTCTTCAATAATATGTTCTGATCTATACATTTAATCGCAGATCTTTTTATATTCTCACTACATGCCCAAACTGGTAATGATCTAGTGCAGAACAATGAGTTATTCTCTAAAAAATGTAAAACTCAGAAGGAGTTTAAAAGGAGGAGAACGACTCAAAAAGGTGAAATATTAGAAATTAATACGAAATAATAATGACCTGCTAGTAAGGATACACCGTCTCACACTGAGCCGACGAATCAGGGAAGCTACATGCCAAGGGGCTCAGCAACAGTTTATTTCTGAGACTCAGAACAAGGCAAAAGTGAAGGGAGGGAAGTTGGGCTAGAGACTAACGACAGTGTGGATCATGGAGGAAACAGAAAGAGAGAGAAGGTCATGCTGCTGGCCGCTGGCTTCCTTGTGTCCACTTGGGTCCTCCCGGACTACGGACTCAAGCCCCAGGGACCCCCGCTAAGACGCTAAGTGGGTTTCTCAGCCAGTCTGTAAGGTGCACTCCGATGGCGAGTACGGCGAGGGGCACCTCGTCACCTCACTGGCAGCCTGGTGCAATGCAATGACAGCTGATGACAGCGGCGCCCTGTAATCTCGGAAATACGAGAACCACCCCGTCTGGCGATTCACCAGCACGCACCTACATTCAATTGGGGATTCAAACTCTGAAAACTTGCAACGAGAAGGGCAATGTGTGTGAGCCAGTAGAAATTAATGAGCAAACTTTAGACGAGATTACGACTTGAGTGATAAAACCGGGCGGGGACCTCCTGCCCGAAAATCTGCACCTGAAACCGTTCGGATTCCGTAACGGCCCGAGTGCGGGGGGCGGGCGGGGCCTGGCGGGAGCCCGGAGAGGCTGACGCGTCCCCGGGGACTTACGGTACCTGGGTCCGCTTCCTTCACCTGTTGACTGGCCGGAGTTGGCCGTCTCCACTCTGACTTCTTGCAGGACTAGCCCTTTCTTGGGGGGTCCGGGAAAGTCCATGCCAGGCACTTCCTCCTCCTCTAGGGACTCAACGTAGAAAAGCGTCCGGGCCGGCTGCTGGGAGCCCTGCCCCGGCGCCCTTTGCTGAAGCCTCGTGGCCACTGGCAGCAGGGTGCCATTCAGGGGGTTGAAGGAAGAAGAGGCAGAGGGTGGGGGCGAGGAGGAGGAGGAGGAGGAGGAGGAAGGCTTCTTCCAGAAAGTGCTCACGCTGCCCTTGTCTTGGCTTTTGACCAGGCGGCTCTGGCTCGGTCCCCAGTGCTCGAAGCCGCCGCCGCCGTCCTGTTGCAGGCAGCCGCCCCCGGCCGGGCCGCCGGGGGACGGGTGGCTGAAGAGTTTCCAGCGGAGTCGCAGGATGTGCTTCACATCGAAGTCCTTTCGGCCGGAGCCCGACATGCTTGACGCGGGGGAAAGCGAAGGGATGGGAGCCGGCGCGGGAGTGCACGGGCCGGCCGGCGGAGGAAGCCCGCGGAGCGCGGGGCCGGAGAAGGCGGCGGGAGGCGCCCGGTGCGCGCAGCGAGCAGACGGGGTGAGGCGGGGCGCGCGGGCGACGGCCAGAGGGCGGGCGGCACAGCCACGCGGCTCCGCGGCGATCGGGTCCGCGGGACCTGCGCGCGGTGAGCCCGCTGGCGGGGAGCAGAGGCGGGAGTGGGGCGCCGAGGGCTGAGAATCCCCGATCCAGGCGAGGGGGCTGGTGGTTCCGCGGGAGGGCTGACCCTGGGGCCGGAGATGCGCGAGGGAGGCAGGTCTGCGCGCTCCCAAGCTCGGGGCGCAGAGGTAGGGGGTCCACCACCCTGGGATGCACCCGCGGCTCAGCCTCAGGCGGGAAGGGGTCGTTCTCTTGTCCTTGCAGCTGAGTTCAGTGCTTGGAGAGAGAGCAGAGAGAGAGAGAGAGAGAGAGAGAGAGAGAGAGAGAGAGAGAGGAGAGAGAGAGAGAGAGAGAGAGAGAGAGAGAGAGAGAGAGAGAGGTTCCCAAGTCGCGAAGAAGCGCTCCCCGCCCCAGGCTTCTCGGTGCACCTGCGCCCCTGTCCCCGCTCTCCGAGGATGCTCTGAGGCTGGCCGGGTATTTCTGAGAACGCCAACTGCCTTCTGCAAGGCGAGAAGGGGTGGTTTTATAGAGTCAGTTTGGAAAAGAGAAATATAAATAATTCCAGAAAATATGGGGAGGCCAAAGGCAAAGCTGTCAAGGTCCTCACAGTACAATTCTCTCAGCCTCAGCGCCGCCGCCTCCCCTGTGAGTGACGCAGATGTGCACTGGGGCCTATACGGAGGGCTGGAGGGAGGGAGGGAAGGCTTCAATCTCCTTTATGCAAGTGAAGCTGCTGCTCTTATTGTCCCTTTGCGTGGGTCCTGTCACCTCCCTTCAGCCATCCTCACTACATTGCTGTGTAGCAAGAAAAGCATAGCAAGCAGGCATTAGGCGTTCCAGAAAACACCAAACATGAATCACGGCAGTGGAGACTTAATAGGCTGCCATGGGCTTGCAGGTTGCAGATTAATGGCTTGCATTATTTAATAAACCGCGTCTTTTAACCTTTAGCCTTAGTTTCTCTGTAGTGGGACACACAAGAAAGAGGGATGCTGGCATCAGAGGGTGATGATGCCATCGTTCTGACACTTACAGGGGGATTCTGCCATTAATGCACTCGGGCAGTGCTCTACCCCGGGGACCAGAGGCACACAGGAGAAATTTGAAGATGGGCCTCTGAGCACAGGGGACGAGGTTTGCAAAATCAGTGGATTTGGTGGGTTGCCTTAGAATGAAAACTATTCTCAGTCTGTAACAAGAAATGGAATAAGATGATACAAGAGAATTTCAAGGCATAAGCATCTTGTACGTAAGTCATGACAGAAAACGCATGGAAGAGTTAATGCAATGAACAAATACAGCAGTCCCCTTTTGGGGACTTCCAAGAGTCCCAGTGGGCACCTAAGACCCCGGGCAGCACTGAACCCCATATACCAGCGTGGACACTGCCTTTTCCTGTACACACATACCCATCACGTAAAGGAAGCCCTACACAGCTTCTCGCTGGCATAGCTCAATGGCCGTCATCACAACCCTTGTGTTTGGGGCCATTATGAAGTGAAATAAGGGTCACTTGAACACAGGTGCTGACACACCTGGATAGTTGATCTGTTAACCAAGAGGGCTACTAAGTGGCTAATGCACAGGTGGTATACGCAGTGTGGGTAAGCTGAAAAAAACCGATGATTCGTGTCCTGGGCGGGACGAAGGGGACCAGTGCTAGATGTCATCGTGCTACTCAGCATGGAGAACAATGCAAGATTATGAATTACTTATTTCTGACATTTTCCATTTAATATTTTTGGACCAGGGTTGAATGTGGGTAACTGAAACTATGAAAAGCAAAACTGTGGAAAGTGGGGTGGGGGTGGGGGTGGGGGTGACCACTGCATGCCTATCCAAAGGCTACTATCCTAAAAATAGGATAAGGCCCAATGTGTTTTCCCTTAAATCTATGTTTAGAGTGATGAGGATTATGATCCCTTTCTGACTATAACTTATAACTACTTGGAGATTTTTCATCTTTTCTTTTAATGAGCCATTACAAGAGAACTCAGTTCCCTTTGCTGAAGGCAAAAAGAGGTCAGAAAATCAGTGAGCTTCCTAACGGAGCCAGGAATATGGTGATTGTCCATTCCTGAAAATGACAATTCAGCAAACTCAACAGGACACGAGAACCGAACACTGAAATGTAGTCATATTACTGTTCTGTTACCCCGTCGCTGGGCAGTAAACTTCAATAGAAACCAAAGCTAAATTTGGAGTCAGTCCTTCCTGGACCAAGTTGGGCATTTAATAAAACAAGAAATTAGGCGCACAAAATCCCTACCTTCAGGGAAAGAGAAGTCACTGTTGCGCATTTTAAATATTGATTTATGCCACAACAGCTGTACTGCAGTCCCCAGTGCCTTGATTTTCTTTCAGTATTCAGTGTTAAATTAAAATTTAAAAAAAAAAAACCCTTTAAAGCAAACGATACTGACATATCATTTTTATCCAAGAACTGAATCAGTATGTTTTTGCTTTAGGAAAGAAAGAAATGTATAAAATTACACATCAGAAACAGGACAGAGAAAACTTTTCATAAGAGGTTATATAGAAATTTGAAGTGTATATAATTATATGATTTTTATAGTAATTGGTGCTTTGTGAAAATTTTAACTTCATATATTAATGCTTTTAAATTTAAAATAATGTAAATATATATAATACAAGTATGGAATATCTATATTTTCATCATTAATTAATATAAAAATATTAAAAACAATAACGTATAATTTATTTTTGTTGCTATCCTAAGATTCCATTTCGTATTCTCTTTTTACTCTGCAATGCTAATATTATAATACTATTACACAGCTTAAAAGATATCTGTTTAAACATCAGTAATTTGTATAATACTAAAGAGATGTAATATTGAGTTTTCATAGGGGAACATGACTTCAAAATATTAAGGCATATTTAACAAATAAAGATAAATGTCTATTTGTTAGCCTTATATTAATATTAAATATGCTTAAAACACTGTTTCAACCTATCATTTAAAACAGCTACTTTTCTATATTTATCAATTCACATACAATACTCACTCTTGCTGCGAAGATATTTAAATGCAATTCATCTAAATTATCAAATAAAATATATAAGGTTTCAAAATGTATGACTACAATGATGTTTAAGTGAAATAATCAAAGAAGATGACATTATATATATATATATATATATATATATATATATATATATATATATATATTTTTTTTTTTTTTTTTTTTTTTTTTTTTTTTTTTTTTTTTTTTTTTTTTTTTTTTTTTTTTTTTTTTTGGTATGTGGGTAGCTCCCTGACGGGGAATCGAACCCAGGCCGCAGCGCTGACAGTGCCAACGCCGAAGCCTTAAGCCACTACACCACCAGGGAACTCCCAACACATTATATATTTTAAACTTTATTGTTACTATACTATACTTGGGAAAGAAGCAGGGAAGAAAAGGCAGAAAAAATGAAGTAATAAGAGAAAGAAAGAAAAGAAAAGAGGAAGAGAAAAAGAGACAGAAAGAAAGAGAAAGAAAGAAGAAAAGTAATTTAGGAAGATTCCATGACTTAGCTTTACATATTAGAAAAAATCTTTGAAAAAAGGTAGTTTGTGAAATATTGCACTCATTCAGTGATTTACCCACTATTCAAAATAAAAGAACTTTAATTGAGCACTTATCACATACTGGATTTAATGACCAGAAGTAGCAAATATGAAAGAATTAAGTACCTTGTAGCTGGAAGGAAGATCTAACAAAGGATGATTATTTAGCCAGCTGTAATTTATAATTGACTTGAGAGTCAATTAAATTAAGATTTAAGACAACCAAGTTCATAGGGAAGAGGGCATAGACATAATAAAAATCACTTCTTAAGAATCCTAATAATTACATTATACTTTGTTTTAAAGACAAAATCAATTCCATTATTCTAATCCTACTGTTTAATTAAATTGAACTGTCATTTTAGTCAATCAGGGTCTTTCATGTGAGTGTTCAGATTATTGCCATAGTTCGCTGACACGTTAGCAAAAAAGATTAATAAGGATACTGAAAATCTGGGGGATATTCAACCATTTAGTACCATACACATAATGATTAACTCCAAATTGGATGTTAAATATATCACACTGAATGTTCCTATAACTCAAACAGCTAACCAACAAACTTCACTGAATTGAGATGCAAGCATTTTCTCGGATGAACACTTTTCTCTTTTAGTAATTGTTCTCTAAACACAATCAATTCGATGAATGCTTATCCAGGACAAGTGAATTCTAACTCTGTTGAATCTTTTGACAGACCTTATATTCTACAATGTCTATTAAATTTCCTCCACATAATAATGCTCAACCAAAGCACTTCAATGACTAATTATGATATGATTTGAAAGTTTATGCCTCACGATGACTCCTGTATTTTTGCTTGTTTGTGTTTTTCATTGTTGTTGTTGTTTTAATGAAATGTATCTGGGTGCATTACTAGAAAATATCATTTAAAATAAGTAGGAACAATTTATGATAAGTGCACAGCCTTGTGGATGTGAAATTAAATGAAGGTAGTTTTGTAATGGCATTTCCTTTCCGAAAATGAGTGAAACATAATACCATATAACACTAATGTTACATGACCTCATGTATAATAAATACAAGATCTTTTAAAAATTGAGTGTAAAAAAATCAGGACTTAATAAGCTAAGATCCCATTTGCCCTCATGCAATTCTCATTAGGGTTATAATATAAATTATTGATAGTTTACAAATAATCCTTTTCCAGAAGTTCAGGTGTAATGTGAACTTATAAAAGTTGGTAACAATATTTTATACATACAACAGGTCCTCGAGTAATGCCATTTTGTCCAACATCATTTCATTACAATGTTGATGAGAAAAAACATTGATTTCTGACTGGGGTCACTGTGTGGAGTTCGCACGTTCTCCCCAGATCTCTGTGGGTTTTCTCTGGGTACACTCCTTTCCTCCCTCATCCCACAGACATGCACCTGAGTTGAACTGGTGTGTCTAAGTAACCCCAGTCTGAGTGGGTGTGAGTGTGGGTGTGTGTGAATGCTCCCAGAGATGGAAGGGCAGCCTGTCCAGGGTGGGTCCCGCCCTGTGCCCTGAGCTACCAGGATAGGTTGTGGGAGCTAACCCACGTACCCCTTGAGCTGAATGCTGTTTCCTGCCACTATAGTTAGCTCTGTCTTCCTATGCTAGTCCAATTGTTAGTCACTATGCAAGATGAAATTCCTCCCTCTTTTACAGAGCAGGGAAAACATGGTATGTACTGAGTACAGGCATTCAGTAAAGTCTGAAAATCTATTTATTATGATAGATAAATATAAAAATTATCTCATCGTATAGAGTTTCTAAGATCGTAGTCCACTTAAGTTTTAGTATATACTAAAATTATAAATGAAGATGACAGTGGAAAAACAAAAGACGAATTTGCAGATTGTATTAGATTCTTTTAAACTACTCACACTAGATTTCAGATTAAATATGAAATATTTTCTCTAATAGTTAAATGTAGATATATAAATATAGAATTTTTTAATGTTATCATTACTTTTTTTCTTAAATGATGATCTGGGAAACTAAAACAAAAACTAAAATAATTTTGTTTATGACATGCCACTAAATGCCAGACACTTTCATTTAATCTTTACAAGAATCTCATTAGATACATATTATAAAAGACGATATAAGGAAGTAAATTTAAAACTCCAATTGCACAGTTATTTTTAAAATTATCTATCTGATACATTCTTCTATTGCTTATTTTTTCTTTTATCATGAACTAGAATAAATTTATTTAAAGATATACTCATTATGGGTTAGGGTTCTCAATATTCTTTCATGAATTGTGTGATTCAGAGTTTGGAGGCCAGTAGTTATCTATACATTTGCTTTGCTTTAATAAGAGAGAGACTTCAAGTCTTATTAAAAATGAGTTTCTGATACTCTGTGTGTGTGTGTGTGTGTGTGTGTGTGTGTGTTTCTGTCGACTTGAAAACAAAAGTAATGTTTCCTTCTTTGGGGCAGTAATTTTTGAAATAATGGAGATTATCTTCCTAGGCTAGGATGGTTCTAGAGGGCAGAGAATTTGTTCTCTTTAATAGTGAATTCGCAGTGCCTAACACAGTGCCAATTATGGCATGGGGAATCAATAAATACCTTTTCAACTACTAATACTGTATTTTATAGTGTATAATGTGCTCCCATGTATAAGGTGCATCCAAGTTTTTGGCCCAAACTTTCAGGAAAAAAAACTTTTGTTTTAATTTTTTAAACTTCTAGAGTTACATTTTTAACCCATAAGCATGAATAAAAGAATTTAAAACATTTATATAGATACGGAATCATTACTACCCAAATATAATGCACATTCTTATTTTTTCTTCACAAATTTGGGCAAAAAAGTGCACTTTATATACAGCAAAATATGGTAATGACCAACTTGGGGAGTAGGAATGGCACTTTACCATGAAGGAGAGAACAGAAAAATATATTGAAAGAAAAGCACTATAAAATTTTGTGTCTTAAGTGATTTAGTGTAAGAGCAAGCAGAATTATTAAAGAGTGGTTTCTAAAATCTTTCAGTACCCTCATTTATATTACTAAAGGATCCTTAAAACATGCAAGAAAAATCAGCATATATCCTACTTACTCCTTTCAAGAAAGAGGCAGTGCATTGGCAATATATTTAGAAAGAGTTTTCATTGTAATTGTTGAAAATTAATGTTAAAACTCTCCAAATTTAAATTCATAACCTTTAGCTATATTAAACATGCATCCATTCATCCCTTAGTTTATTCAAACACATTTTTAAATTAAGCACTTACTGTGTGTCAGGCCCTGTTCAAAGGGGATGGGAAAATGTCAATTAAAAAACAAAAATGTTAAACCAAAATCTGTGCCTTCACTGAGCTTACATTTTTGCAATGAGGGATAGGAATTAAAATTCAACAAATAACTAAGTGTATCAGTTGATGAAGATATCTATAGAGAAAATCAACCCAGGTAGGACGATGCGGGGATATTGGAGAGAAGAGGGTTGAAATGCAAACAGTCTGGATGGCCAGGCTGCGTTGACAAGGGGCAGCAGTGTCCAGAAGGAAGTACAAGTGCACGCTATTCAGGTGTACCAGACAGTGTCACAGCAGAGGGAACAGAAAAGCAAGGGACCCGAGACATGATACCTTCTGGAATATTCAGGGGTCATGCAACCTGGAGCTGAGGTAGCGAAGGGGAAAAGAGCTGGAGGTGACCTCAGGGAGGCCACGTGCACCAGGTTACTCATAGGCTCTAACAGGCCAGTGGAGGGAAGTTAGCTTTTATTCTGGATGAGACAGGAAGCCCCTGAGGATGAGGAGCCCTAAGGTGAGGGAATCCGATATGGTTTCTAAGAACACTCCAGCAGCCAGGTTAAGCATAAACAGAAGAAAACAAGATAGGGAAAAGAAGGCTGTGGCCATAAAGCCATGAGAGAGGACAAGAAGAATTATGGAGGCTTGCTCTAGAAGTTGTGGCATTCCTGGGAAGGTCTAGCATTCCTAGGGAATAGATCTTTCTCAAAGCTCACAGCCCTTTGTTTTCTTTTACTAGACTATCCATTTTAGGAAGTCCTGTTCACGGTGGGCTTCCCAAAGACAAACTGCTCCTCTTTTTATTTTTTTTTTAAATTTTCTGACTTTGTTCACTGATGATGTAGGATGATCACATCATTTAAGCCATGCTCAGGTATTAATGAGTTATTACTATCAGTTAACATAATTTATACTTCATCAAGATTTAATAAAAAAATATGCTTTTCCCTAGTGTTTGATTGTTTTTATTTTTGTTTTTTATTTGGCCAGGAGGATACTCCAAGTTCTTTATCACTCTTTAGAGAATGCTAAAAATGTTAGAGGCTCTGCAATCAGTACAGCTTGGGCTGTGCACTCCAGCTTGAATAAAGACAATCTAATCTTTTATTCTGCTACATAACTTGGGCTTCTGTATAAATGTATGCATCTGAAAAGTGTCTACTGTTAAAAGTTTTTTCAAAAAACTACTGTAATCTGAGGGTGAATTAATTTTAGAAAATTTTAGGCATGTTGGCAGGATAAAATAAGGGTTATTTCTGAGTGGATGGATATCCTTTTCTTATTTTTTGAATCTCTCTTCAGTACATATTGTCTGATGTTACTATGCATGTGCTATTATCTATATAATTAAGTTTGATCCAAGGGTGTAGCACTGACACAAGTAAAAATTTGTAGCATATCCTTTCAGGGAATGATTTCTGAAGAGTTTATGATTTAGATTCTGAAGGAAAAGAAAACGTAATTAAAATTTAAAAAGCAACTTTGTCATCATATATTTCATTCATTTGATAATGGTTAATGAGCAACATCAAATTGCCAAGCATAACGGCAAGGAATAAAGATAAAAACATGAATGCACACAATCCAGTAAGTAGATAGAATTGGAGGCAAATGATTCTGAAACATTAAGCTACACTAATTAATTTTCGCATAGTAATACTAATAAGATCATAATGTTCATAGCCATGTGCAATATGTAAGAGAAAAGTAAGTTATTGATTGAGAAAATAAGATATCTAGTTAGAAATCTATTGCAGTTTTATAAAATATTTGCAAATATGATTGCTACAAGGGTATTAAAATTACAGCACTTGAAAAGGATTATGTGCACTATTCCTTCTATTTGCATATTGATTCGGAAGCAACATTGCATACTGGAAACCTCACAGGCTTTGAAATTTAACCGTGATCCTCTGCTACTTCCTCTGCTACTTTCCATCTGAATCGCTTTAGGCAATGTTCTGAGTTTCGCTGAGTCTCAGCTTTCTCATCTGCAAAGTGGAAGCTGATGAGGGAGGCCTCCTTCATTAGATTTTTGAGTGGATCAAATAAAATGAAGCCTGCTAACCAACTAGCACTTTGCTGATTCTTAAGTAATTGTGGATATTTATATTTACTTGGAGATTATTTGTACATTTAATTAACTTTCATCTTGGTGTGAACCTAATTTTTAAAATAAAACTTTGAATAGTTGGTCTTGCAACTTTCACAAGCATTTAAAAAAATACAACTTATGGTACAGTTAAGTATTCACAATACAGTCTATGATTTGACGAATCATGCCATTGTTTTTCTCGTGAGCTAGGCGTTTTGCAAGTGATTGACAAAATCTGAAAATCAATCTTTTTCTTAATTTAATCGGAGGACTAAACTGACTCATAGGTATAAGGTATACTCTAAAATTATTTCAGGCAGAAGAAATGTATTAAAAATACTTGTTGCAGCTGACAAATTACTTAAGTTAATTTTACTTTCTCATGTGAAAGGGAAGGATATTAAGAAGTTAATGAACAAATAAAGTAATATACAGGTTATAAAAACTATTATTGGCATTGGTCTGTGAAAAGAAATCCTGGTGTACTAAGTAAATTCTTAATAGTGTGAGTGAAACAATAACTTTTTCTAAAGGAATGAAAGGCAATTTTGCCAGTTTTAGAACTTACCTGGTAATATTTATTGAAATGGGTACATGGAATTTATGTATATTAACCACCAGACTGATGCATTAAAAGATATCATTGTGTTTTTATTTGTGGTAAAAATTCAGTCAAATGAAGAAAGTATGGGTGCTATTGAAATTGCTGGTTTTGCATAGAAAAGTTTTACAGGATTTAAAAATTTTATTTAAAAAATTATAAAAAATTTTAAAAATCTTAAATTGCTTTTAAGAAACGAAATTTCAGTAAGTGATTATTTCTTCATATGCTAATATTGTTTGTATAAATAGAATAGACTACCAGAAGAATTTACGTCACTGAACAGACTTCAAATTTTTCTCTGACTTCCTAGATTCCTGCCTGGGAAATCGGAGATTGACATTCACTCCCATGGAACCAGCTTACCGGACCATTCATTATTTCTGATCTACTGCTACACATCTATACCTCGATATAACACTGAAAACCAGACTATGGATTTCCAACACTCACAAAAATGTCTAGGCGTGCAGAGCTAATTGAAACCACCGGGTATTTCAATAAATCAATCAAGTAGCATTGAGAAATGTCTGTGTACTCAGCCCTGTGCCATGAAGGGTATAGAGCCTTATCTTGGTAGAAAACACAACTGCAAAGAAAGATTTTACGTTTTGGCTAATCCATAACATAAGTTGTTTAAAATATTTTTCTAATTCTCATAATATACATACAGTTTTTCAGCTATTTTTCTTCACAAGCATTGCACATGCCTGTTTACCAAACATGCAAAAACGAGGCATAAAGAAACCAACAAGACAGCTGCACAGTTCTCCAGATTTCTAGGCTGCTGTGCCTGAGTCTATTGCTTTGGTTAATGTATAGTTGTAAAATTTTAATTTCCATAGGCAACGTAACTCCTAAAGTTGTCTATCTCCTTACATTAGCCTGTGTTTCACTAACCTATTTTAGAACCTCTTTTTCTTTGTTTTGGGTGTTGATCTTTAGTAAATCCATAAAATGAAGTAGTTATTGCAGTGTCAATTGATTATTTTCTATTCAAATACGTATAGTGCGTGTGTGTGTGCATATATTCATAAACACACATGGAGTTACAAAAGGATTCAATTCATAAAGAACTATATAGTCAATGACATTAAAGTAGAAACAAAATTTTTTGACATTCATTTTTTTCGACAGAGAGTAAGTCAGGTCATGCAGTGAATAACGTTTGTTAGACATTAAAAAATTGTTTCAAAACTTTAAAGTAGATTTCATTTATGGAAGTTACTGAATTCTCTACTGTTGCAATTTTTAAATTGTTATTTTATTATTACTATGGAAAATATGACATTTTAGGGGATGTCATTGATATACACAACCACTACTATGTCCCCTCTCAATAGGGTATTTCAAAAGAAGACAAGGAAGGAAGGAATTTTAGTTTGTGGGTGATAAACAGTACAGGAGAATCACAATAAAAATTAATTTATTTATAAGGAGCACTCTACTCATAATCTTAAATGAAATAAGTGATTTAATTAATCTGCCATTTAGTTAGACTAAGACTGTACAATATTAAAATAGCTACATTTCTAATAATGATTTTGATTGCTGGGTAGGAATGATAAAATACTTGACTTCGTGTCATCAAATTGTTGGAATCATTTATGAAACAGACATTAATGGACCACCTGCTATGTACCTGTAATATACATTGTGAAGGGCGCTTCCCATTGTCCACGTAGAGTTCACACTTTATTTGGGAAGAAAAACCATAAACAACTAGATAAAACCAAGCATTTTGGTCAGTGCTATGAGGTGCTCGTTATGATGCGATAGCAAATGGCATTGCACAGACAGTTCTCTACTGTATACAGAATCCCTAGAGAAGTGCTCCCTCTAAAGTTGATATTAGAGCCTATCTGAAAGACAAAAGATGTATATACTCATATATAATGAATAAAAAGTTAAAGATGAAGTAGAGAAGAAAGAGACGGAATGCAAAATCTAGGAAAAACCAATCGCCTTATGGGCAAGAGAAAGAGCAAACCAGAGAGAGAATGGCCTCTGAAAGCCACTGGGGTAAGCAAGTAGCAGGGGACTTTGGAGCAACATGAGGGCCACCGTTACTGAGTGTGTGGGGAGGAGAAGGCCAGAGAGGGTGTGACTCCATAGTTCACAGTACAGAGTTTCAGTTTTAATTGAACTGCAATGGGAAATTAGTAAAGGGTTTTAAGCAGGGAGATCATCTATAATGTAAGGTGTTTTTTTTTTTCCAAGGTTACCTTGATGAGATTGGAAACATGCAAGGATCAAAGAATTAAATGCCTCATTCAGGAATATTTGCTTCAACAGAAAGACTCAATAATGTAGGCAAGCATCGTTAGTAATAAGTTTTGGACGTTAGACACTGTGCAGTATTAAACTTGCTTTTATCTGGAGAAACCATCTTAATTTAATTCAGGAGTTTTAGAATAAGAATTGGTATTTATTAAATGGATATAAGTTACGGTACTGGGTTTTGTCTTTTTAAAGCACCTTAACACGCTGTCTCACTGTATAAATTGTGATGGTTCTCAAGGAGAAAACAGGGCTCTGCACACAGATAATAAAGCTGAGACCTGACAAATGATGCAAAGCAAACCAGTGAAATGTAAGAAGGAAAAGGAATGTGATGTGCAAATACCCTGGGTCAGGAAAAAACTTGGCACAAGGAATGAACTGAAAGGATATTGTGGAAAAAGTAATTTTGAAAGACAGGAGAGGTAATTAGTTTTCTTTTCTAGATGATTAAACTAAAGATTAAGACAAGAGGTAACCTGCACATATTTCTCATTAGCCTCTAGCATTTTCAGAAGTAGGTTTTACTTCTTCTGAAAATATCATACTGTGTTGATGCCTTCCTGCAAACACCAAACTAAAATGTTTATTATACATGTTACAACCAACATTATACATCCCAAGTAGAATTGTAGATTTTAAATATACGTTATCAATATCAATTACACATTTGAAATGTATTCCAGATATTGTACTGGGTAACCTCTAAAATTTTACTCTCCCATCAGGGTAGCTCTTATTACCCTGAAGGTGAACTCAATTGTATTGTTTTCGGCTCACCAAGTATTCTGCATTTAACCTGCAATTTAAACTTCCTGAATGTAAAGTTTACAATTTTTTTAACTCTAAAATATTAGTAGTCCATTTTCTCCTATGATTTAACTTCAGCAAGTTGTACAGTTTTAAATAAAACATGATTATAAATATCCATAAATTCTTGAAATTTAACTGAATAAAACATTTGTCATCTATTATCTACCTTCTTTCCTTGACAGGGATCTACATCAATATTAGCTCAGAAAAAGAAAGATTAGTAAAAATAATAAAACACAGAGTAAGTCAAAAATGACATTTCCTTGAATGTATATAAAGAGAAACAACTTGTACATTTTAATGAAAATGTAGGATCTATAATTTGAGATTTCAGAACAGTATATACAAGGGTGGCTGATAAATGTTACCTTCGCTGTAACAGGGTTACATTAGACATGTCTGGATACAGCCAGTCCTGTGTAGTCACCTGGCGTCCCCCCTCCATCGCTCTCTTCCTTGCACACACAGGTCTTACATTGCTCACCCAGTGCACGTCAGAATGCAGGAGTGTGCAGACGTGCGATTCAAACAGAGTGTTGTCATTGAATTCTTAACAGTGGAAAAAGTTCCACCAACTGCAATTCTCAGATGAATGCAAGCTGTTTATGGTGATTAGCGTGTTGATGCTTGGCAAGTAAGATTTGGGTTCAAAAGTGGAGAAGTGGGGCACTGCAGATTGAGTGACAACAAAGAGGAAGGCCCGTGACTGCAAGAGATCAGCTTCATCAAGATCGCCTTGAAGAACTGATTGGTGGAAATCATCGCATCACACTAAAAGAGATTGCTGTTAAATTAGGAATTTCTAAGAAGCGAGTGGGATACGTTGTTACTGTTCTTGGATTCCATAAAGTTTGTGCCAGGTGGGGACTGTGCATGCTGTCTGATGACATGAAAGCTGAAAGAGTTCGCATTTCTCGGGAACTCCTGGACCATTCTGAAAAAGAAGGTGAGGACTTCTTAAAGAAGAACATTACAGGTGATGAAATTTGGGTCCGTGATTATGACCCTGAGAACAAAGGGCAGTCCGTGGAACGCCACTATAAGGGATCACTTCAGCCAAAGAATTTCAAAACTCAGGCCTCTACTGGGAAGGTCATGTTGACAGTGTTTTGGTCTGAACACTTACTTTGACGTGCACTGGATGCAAAATTGTAAGCATCTGTGTGTGCAAGTTCAAGAATGATGGAGGGAAGATACCATGTGACTACACAGAACTGGTTATATCCAGATATGTCTAAAGTAACAAAAAATTACAGTGAAGTCTAAATTTATCAGCCTGACCTTATTGAAAATACAATAGAATTGGAGAAAGTTCAGGAATGAAAGGATGGAATCATATAGGCAGTGAGAAAAAGCTTCAAGAGAAGAGATGTATTGATAGGTCTTCAATTTTGAATAAATGGGAGGAGGATCATCAAAATCTACCAAAATCTTAAAATGATACAGATGGAGCTTACTCTTGGGACAATCAGACCTGTACTTGAAGTACAGTTCTGGCACTTGTTAATGAACTGTTTTAACTGTGTAAACTTGAACTAATTATATAATGTACCAAAAATTTTGTTTCCTTATCTGTAAAACAGAAGTTATAATACTGCAAAAGGTTTTGGGGAAAATATATTAAATTACATCTTTCATCATAGGGCCCAGCATAGGTACTCAACAAATAATAATATTTCTTTCAACAATCCTGTATCTAAATGGAAATAGTTTATGGTAAATGCACTACCATTTAATATGAAAATTATGAAACTCTTAGTAAATTATGAAAATCAGATATTATACACAGAAAACATTACGGCTGTTAAATATTAAAATAATGCATGCTCATAAATTATAAGAAAAAACTGGACTTTTTGAAGTTAGCTTTAAAGGATAATTACGTACTTTAACAAAAAGATCTTTGACAGCAATTTCAGATTGTTACATTAGTTCACTCATAATGAAGTGTGACACAATTTATGTTATCAAAATCTTTGTTCATTGTTCACTCACAGTTATTGGAGTGAGTCCTAAGAGTGACTGTGAAGAATGTCCTAAATCTCATTTACTATTAAAGATATCACTGAGTTTTAATATTGAAGCACTCCTGTATTACCTTTACATGACCTAAGCATACACGATGTGGGAGGACAGGGGCCAGGGATGAAGTCTCATCCCACTGTCACTCTCCCATACTAGGGGGTGTCGAGGATGACACTGACAGGTAGTAAACCTAGCATGTCCACAGGAATCAAATGGCAATCATTCGGGTAGTGGAAAGAATTCCAAAGAAATTATGTTAAACCAATAACAAGTCATCACTAAGTAATGAAGAATACATGTCAAGTGTAGAGAGAAAAGGGTTATTGGCATACAGAAATTCTCCTCATAATAAATATTTAATTCGGTGCCTGAGGTGTCACCACTTTGTTGAATTTCTGTATTTATTTGAGATCACAACATATAAAGGATATAGAATGTTGGTTATTTTTAGTTTGCAGTCCAATTGCTGTTATGTCATCTTAAGTACATGAATGATAAGAAATAGGGTTTTTGAAAATAAGATTTTCTTTGATAAAATAAACACAGAATTGAATTAATTCTGTTAATTCAGTTTGTAAGAAATATATTTAGAAACAAGGTTAAATCCAGTGAAAAGCATCTGTAATTGAACTCCATGTCATTTTTGTTTATGTTCTTTCCTTAGCATTTAAAGAACACATCACCTTCTTCTGTATGATTTTCTGCTTTTGCACATTAAGAAATAATCATCTTTTCCCAAAGAAGTGTTTGGAGGGATGTCTCAGCTCTTTGCTTTTCAAGACATTGAATAATTAATAATCTTTCCTGCTTCAGACCAGTGTCAAACTGTGTTCTGGATGCTTAGTGGAAGTTCATGTCCTGGTGGGAAAAGACGAACAAGTAAATAATGTCGTGGGATTTAATTATTACATAGTAAAGTGAATCAAGCGAGGAACCGCAGAATACTGAGGGAGCTGCTACCATTATTTTAGATTATTTTAGATTATGTGGTTGGAGAAAGTCTCCCTGACGAGGCAACATTAGTGAGGAGGCCTGACTGAAGCGGTGGGAGGGAAAGGGAGTCGTGCAGTTACCAGGGCAATAGTCACCAGGGCAGAAGGAGAGCCTGTGAAAAGGCCCTGAGGCCTGTGTTTGGCATGATGAAATGACAATAAATGGGGTTGAAAAATATTTAGATGGATGACTCAATTAATTGTTATTCTTAGTGATAGAAATATCAGCAACATTTAGTCTCCTTATTTTTTGCTTTTTTTCCTCTTGAATCTGCCTTTCCCCAAGCGTTGACTTCCCATACACACACACACACACACACACACACACACACACACACACACATTATTGAACTGAAGATATATAGCTGCCATCTACCCTTCTATACTAATGGTGGTTTAGCTTTCAAACAAAATTTCCTTAGGTTCGCCTTTAACATGCAATGTGGTTGATAATAATAATAAAACTAGTTTATATATGTATATACACACACACATGGGTTTTGCTTTCATAACTAGTAATCCACTTCATTTGTTTAACCTATGTTTGAATTTCTCATTTACTCCCTATGATGTGACATTTTTTTCATAATGTATAATACCTAATTAGATTTCTTTTTTGTTTTGCTTTTGTTTTCTGCATTCATTCTACTTTATCTCGGTGGCAGGTTTTGAGAATATGAGACATTTCTTCAGCTCTGTGTTGTATTTTTTCTCATATATGTCATTACCTCCTGTTATAACATTAATTAGACAAAGTTTTAAATTATGAATATTTCATTCACAGCCAAACTTTTAAGGCACAACCTTCCAAATTATTCTAATTTTCCCAAACTATATTTCTAACTCTTTAAATTATTTCTTACTTTGAATCCACTTCTTCTCTGTAAATTGAAAGCATATCTCAAAACAGAGAGAATAGTATAATAAGGTCTCATGTACCCATAACCTCAATTTCATTATTAATTCATGGGTCTTTTTTCTCTACTTTCATTTATATCATTCTCTCATTCTCCTGCAGGTGATTATTTTGAAAGAAACCCCAGACATCCTATCATCTCATGTAAAAATATATCTCAATGTACATGTACAAAATAAAACTGTTTTTATTTAAGAAGTGAATACACCTGAAACCATAACTCCTATAAGAATACATAGGTAGTAAGCCTCTTGACATCAGCCTTGGTTGTGATTTTTTTAGATCGGATACCAAAAGTGAAAATAAACAAGTGGGAATATATCAAACTAAATAGCTTCTGCACAGCAGAGAAAAATCATCAACAAAATAATAAGGCAACCTACTGAGTGAAAGAAAATATTTGTAAATCTTATAAATTATATATTTGATAAGAAATTAACCCCTTACTGCCTCCCTTATTACCAAAAAAAAAAAAAAAGAAGACATATACATGCAAGTTTTCAGCATCACTAATCATCAGGAAAATGCAAATTAAAACCACAATTAGGTACCACCTGTTAGAATGACTGTTATCAAAAAGGCAAGAAATAACAAGTGTTGGTGGGAATGTGGAAAAAATAGATCCCCTGTGCTCTATTGATGAGAATGTGAATTGATGCAGCGATTATGGAAAACAGCATGGAAGTTTCTCAAAAAATTAAAAGTAGAACTACCATATAATCCACCAATTTCACTTCTGATCATTTATCTGAAGAAAACAAAACACAAACTTAAAATGATATATGCACCCTATGTTCATTGCAGCATTATTTATGATAGCCAAGACATAAAAACAACCTAAATGTCTATGAGGGATTATAGATGAAGAACATTTGGTATACACATACAATGAAATATTATTCAGCCATAAAAATAATGAAATCTTGTCATTTGCAGCAATATGGATAGAACTTGAGGGCATTTTGTTAAGTGAAATAAGTTAGATGGAGAAAGATAAATATATGAACTCACTTATATGTGAAATCTAAAATTTAAAAACAGCTGATAGATACAGAAATACAAGGCAAGGGTTTAGGGTGCAGGGTGCAAAATAGATGAAGGTGGTCAAAATATACAAACTTCCCATTGTAAAACATTTAAAAATGTCATTAATTAAATGTACGGTATAACTATAATCTATAATTAATAACATTGTATTGTATATTTTAAAGTTGCTAAGAGATTAAAGTTTAAAAGTCTCATCACAAGCAAAGTTTATAACTTTGTATAGTGATGGATGTTAAATAGATTTACTGTGTGATCGTGCAATATCTATAAATATCTAATCATTAATGTTGTATACCTAAAACTAATATAATGTTATTTGTCAGTTATACCCTAGTACAAAATGGAGAAAGAAGTAAAATATTTCATATTATCACCATGCATTCAATGAGTAGGCAAAATTTTCAATCTTCATATGAGGGCTGTCCAGAAAAAATCCAGCCATAAGTGCTCTGTTTTTCATGTTATATGGCTGGATAGTTTCTGGACAGCCCTTGTCTGTCTTGACAGTTATTTTGTTTGTTTAAATTGACACTCAAATAAGATTCAGACCATTTTCAAATTTTTAATATTGATGCTTATATTTTATGTTCCTAGGATTCCTATTTATAAAAGATTTGTACATTAGTTACTTTTATTTGCTATTCTTTTTTGGTTATCTGTTTTCATAATGATTGTTTGAGATTATTTTTCTTTTTAGGTGGTATTGACTTTTCTGAAATGTTTGGTCATGTCTGGTTGTATGCTCAGATGTCAGGTGATGTCTGGTTGATGTGAGAGTTCCTACTTGCTCTCTGTCAATCAGTTGCAGATATTGATTCCAGAGATACTCTCATGGATATGGTGTAGAGTTGGGTGTGCTGCTGTTTATCTTGTGAAGGTGACCTGTCTTCTGTGTTTCAGGTCTCCACATTCCTCTTAGACATTACTTGTAATAGAAACACTTGCCCCACCTCTCTTACTCTTATGTGTCCTTTCTTTCGCTGAGGACAAGTAGTGTAAAGGGAAGAGTAAGGGCCAAAGATCTGGTACTATTAGTGCAGGTTCATGATTAATCATCCCTATAATTACATGAAGGACCTCCCTGGATTTACTTTATCTGTTGAATCTGTGCATGGGAGACGCCTAGAAATGTTCCCTCCACTGCTGCCCTACACTCCTACGTGTGTGAAGATCTGGTTTTCTCTGGTCACTGTCAGCTCATCATTTTTCTAACTTCTAAGTGTTTCTCAAAGTTTATTCTTATTCATGACACTTTGTAAACACAATAATACCTGTGCATAAATAAATGCAAATATTTTATAGACAAATCTATAGATCCATATCTGCATAGGTAATTTTCTATTACTCCCTAATGGCATAAGAGAAATGCTACACACATATATTCTCTGATTCATGGTATGACAAATGTGAACAGAGTGCTCAATATGATCTATTGAGTCAATACATTGCTCATTTATTTTCAATCTTAAATTAGACAATTATATATGTAAAATCTCTATATATAGATATCTGTCATCTATCATCTATGTTCCATTGAGCAAGTTTAAGATACAAAACAAATTATAAAGAAAAGCAAATCCAAACTGTTTAGCTTAGTAATTTCTTTTCTTATGTCATCTAACTTTTTTATTAATATCATTTAGATATGTATCAACCTTTAAAATAGTTATGACCTAATGAGACAAAAATTGTTCAAGTTAGGAGATCTATATCCTATTAAATGTGTCACTTAAGGGAGAGTATTGCTAGATTATTATTAATAAGTGGGGTCAAAATTAAACTCTTAATATGAAGGTTCACAATCATGGTAAGATGTTAATAATAACCTTTTAATATAGCCTTTATTATTAAATCATGGATAAGAGTACTGAAAATTATGCAAGTAAACAGTTGAAATAAATAGTTTTGTATTCTAGAAATAAACTACTTGTGGAGAGGTATGTAAATATTAAGGTTTATGAGATGATTTCTATAAAAGAAATGTTCTACAGGTTTTGGGAATATTAAGATTACAAAACAGATGAAAAGAGGAAGTTCTGATGGAACCTCCCTCCAACACACTTGCACTGGATATACAAAGGTGTATCATTTGAAATTAAATATGATTTTTGCCTTGCCTCAAAGAGCAAGTTAAAATTTTTGCTCAAGTATTTAAAAAACATACACTTCAAGTCATTGATAACAAAAACTTATTAAAAACAATACTGCCTAATAGTGTATTTTTTCAAAATTAGGTAGTGAGTTTTGATTTTTAGTTGTCCAACTAGAGGCTAAATTGTCACCCGTTTATGTCATTACATATAAAATTCTTGATACAGGAAGATATGCGGTAGGTGGGTAAGACAGTTGTCACTAACATCTCTTTCTGCATTAAGAAACTATGATTTTATGTGGTTATACTTTATTAAATTACATATAAACTATGCTGGGACAAAGTATTGAAAAATACTTACATAAGGTTTACATTAATTCAGATATTGGCTTTTATCATATTTTTATTTATATCATTTTACAAACTTAGACATTTCAATGTTGAATTAATTGACAGCTTTTTCTTTGATTACATACATCTACTAACTGCTTTGCTGCCTGTTGTAATGGTCATTAAGTGAAAATGGGCATCTGGAAGAACACAGCTGGGGTCCACTTTACCAAGATTCTTTTTAGCAGTTGGGTAGCTACATGATGGCCATGCCCACTGTTCTCTCTGAACATTAGCACTCCGTAACTGTCTTTTACCATGTAATTCATTTGCATCCTTCACTTGACTCAGCTACGTTTTACTAAAAAGGAGAGAGCAGGTGGTGGTGGTAGGAAGGAGAAACACCTGACTTTAAAAGTTACATTAATATTTGTGGGCTCATTGAATTTGTATTGACTTGAATATTTAACAAAAGCAAAAATCTCAGCAGTAAATTTCAAAGGTTCAGCACTATTGAAACAGATAGAAATTCATAACTCAAAGGATTATATATATATATATATATATATACATATTTTTATATATTATCACAAGTGGTACCGACTGGCATATTGTATTCCATGATGTAAAAGTTCACTCTGGTGAGAACTGTTTCCTCAGAGTAATATAGAGATACTCTTTCCCAATGCCCTAACGCCCTTATGTTCATGTATGTTTTTTTCAGATACATAGGGCAAAATTATAGATTTGACTCCAAAATTCAGTTCTTAGACCTGTTTAGGTTATTTTTGTCCTACATCAGTACATATGCTTTAGAAAGCCAATTGCCACTTATTATAGTTATTTATTTAAAGCGTAGTAGTGTTTGCTAATATCAAGTTTTACCTGAAGGATTGGTATATTGTTAATACAATTACAAATGTTATCATACTTGGATTGTAAATAGATAAAATTTGTGCTCGTAATTTACTCTTTGTGTGTGTAACTGTGGGTGTGTGTTAGTGCAGTATACTATCACTAATCCAGGAAACATACCAGTGTTTCTCTTTTGGATACACTCAAATTTTTCTTTCTAATGCTATTTCCTCTATGCATATATATACAACATGAGTATTCCCTTTACTGAATGTATCTAATATAAGGTAATAGAATATAATTTATTTAATTGATAGACTTAACTTTTACAAATTCCTTTACTTGAGAAAAATCCATAATTACATGTGATAAGTTCATTTATGTGATAAGTTTAGATGTTCTAAGGATGTTCGATGTTTAAAGTAGATTTAGGATGTTGTTATAAACAGAATTACTTTACCCATATATTCAGATTGGTAAAATACTTTCTATGTGTCTCTTTATGTTTACCTAAATTTCCCCTTTCCTTCAATGAGAGCTTTGCAATGACTCCTCAGTGATAAAATTTCTGGAAAAGTATCTATAAAAAGTTAAAGTGCTGAAAATAGATATCGGATCAGAATCAAACTGAGAACATTAAACTTGTAAGAACATCAAGATACCAGACTTAGATATAGTGAGAAGGTGCATATTCATTAGTGTCTACCAGTGACAAAAAAACAAAACAAAACACGAACATATAATGAATCAATCACACATTAGCTGACTCATGCTCTGTGATAAAACGGGTATTGAAACGTTTAAGCAAGCTAGCACTTAAGTTTAAGGACCATTTTTTCTCCCCAATCTACTTGAAGATATCTAAGCTTCTGTAAGTACCCAGATGCCATCTTGTAAAAGAAAAGGAATGACATTCTGAAAAACAAACAAACGATATAACCATATATGAATGCTGAGATACCAAATATTTTTCACATTTTTTAAATTACATGTAAATCTAATTCCATTATGGATGCCTATCTTTTCCAGCTTTGAATCATTACATACTGTGCAGGGCAGATACAGTCAAGAAGAAATAGTTCTTTGCTCCAATTTTGACTTTCAAATTAGTGTTTAGTTTGTGTGTGGCAAAATGTCAATCTTGAAATCCAGGTTTTTTAGAAATAGGCAAGGCCTTTTAATAATGAAAACTGATATTTGCATACCAAGAACAAGGTTGGAGGAGTATAAAGTTTTATTGGAGGAATGAAGTATAAACTTTATTCTGATAAAGTCTTTTGCAGGGAGGATGTGTGATCTCATGCATGATATAATGTAGGGAAAGGTACTTCTTACAAGAAATCAGAAAGGTTATTGAAAAACTGAGCATGATGTGAGTTGGGGGAAAGATGGATATGTGAGACAGAGAAACAAAAATGTATGGGAATACAGAAACAAACATCCTGGCTTCGTATTTATAATCCAAACCTCAGGGGCACAGGAAGGAAAAAGACCCAGAGAGGTTTGGGAGAATCCAAAAGGACTGACAGCCAGTGTTCTGTTTCTTAAACAATAGAACAGACCTCAGCTCGGACTACAGACCTGGGCTCTGATGACCAGAGTGAAAGGAAACATGTTGACAGCTGAGTACACAGCAGTTCTTGCCCCACAAAAGTGGGCACATGGAGACCTTTCCCTTCAACTGCATAGGGAAGAGAGCAAGAGAACACACACTGACAGAGGGCAAACCACATTTATTGGGAGTTGAACATTGAATTGACTGAATATTAGAAAGAGAATTTGGAGGTGACATTGAGGTGTACATGTATAGACTATGGATAGGCAAAAACATGCCATAGCCAGGAATGGCATTCTAAGGAAAGGTAATACATAGTACAGGAAATAGTGAAATATTTCTGCATAACTGTACAGGGTGTGTACGCACGTAATACATCCTGAATGTTCCTCCAATTCATTTACTTCTGTTTTCAATCCCTCTGTTCATGTTACAAATTCTTTTCCTTGAAATGCTGCAGTTCTCTCCTAAATTGTTTCCTAGAATGATTTTTTCCTCTCCAAATTGCAGGCAGAATTATATTTTGAAATTGTAAATGCGATCCTATTTTTTATTGGTCTTAATACATTGAACAGAATCTCTCACGTGACCTGTGTCTTCCACCCAGTGTTTTCCTCGGTCTTCCCAACTTCCCAGTTTCTTCCCAACATTTCTTCAGTCTCATTTCACACATTTTCTCACAAGCTCTCTGGACTGCTGCAATCCTGCTTTTTAAATAATATTTTCAGGGCCTTTGGATTGCTTCTTTCCTCTGCATAAAACACTTTCCGCTACTGATCTCCAGGTTCAGTTAATTCTTCCTCAGTGTCACAAGCTTCATGAAAGATGTCACTTTGTCATGGAAACGTTTGGACCAACCCAGGCTAGACCCTATTCCCTTGCTCTGTGCTTTCCTATATCCCTCTGTGTTTTGTTCATAACACTTGGCCAATGTGTCGTTATAAACCTGTATCATTTTTTTTTTAATTTCCTACCTCATGTATGTTCTGTAAACTCAATGCCAGCCGGACCCTGCTGGCATTATGTTTTACATGCTACATCTAATTCCAAGCAGAGTGAAACATTAATAGGCACCAAAATACAGGGTCTGGCAGAAGTAACGCCCTTTTTAAAGTCGTATGTTGTCTTAGTAACCTTTGTATTTCTGGTTTTTATGAACATGTGTTCATTAAAAAGGGGCATTATTTGTGCTGGGCCTTGTATGTTAAATCATCATGTGAACGAATAAATGAATGAAGATGTGACTACAAATACACTAGTCTAAACATACTTCTATCAGACAAGTATATGTGAGTAGGAGCTCCTAACAAAGAAGATAGAGAATCATAATTGACCATTGCCAGAAACAATGTCTGGTAGTGCTTTAGCTTTCCATATATTTAAATATAATTTATATTAATGAATGTGCAAATCAGGTCACTTTAATAATGCATTGAAAATACTAGGGAGATAATTATTAATCACAAGTTTCTTTTCATCCTAAAAATAATTTGCTCATAGGGATAGAAAGTATATACTCAATCTTGAGAGAAAGTTAGCTTTCTGAATATAACATGAACCCTAAATTGTGGGATTGAGAAAGTTCTAATTTTTTGCCTTTTATGTTAGCTATTGTATTAAAGATTTTTTTTGGGGGTGGGGGGGTTCCCTGGTGGTGTAGTGGCTAGGCTTCGGTGCTCTCACCACCACGACCTGGGTTCGATCCCCGCTCAGGGAACCAACCAACAAAAAAGAAAAGAAAAAAAGAGAATTTAATAAATGTCTAAGAGTAAAACCTCTTAATATACATATGAGCATGTGAATTGAGGTAGTTGATCTGTACTTCATTGGCTAACAGTAAAAGTTTATTTCTAATGTGTGCAAATTCCAATATTGATCATTGTGGAAACTATGGCCTAAATGTGATTCAATGGCCTCAGCAGATTCCATTGAGTGGAAACTGAATATTCAGTCTTGTCCCTAAAACTTATACAGGTAGCTTGGAGATTGGTACTCAATCTTTTGATTATTATTTCATTGACCAGTGCTTTATCATCTAGTTGTACCTCTCTTCAAAAAAGCAGGAAAAGACACTTCAGGGATGTTTCAGAAATAGAAGGTAGGGGTGTATGAGGTCTGACAATTAAGTTCACGAACTCATCCTAGAAAAAGTGTTACATACCTCATTGCTGAATATCACTACAGCCACTTTCAAAGTACGCCCCTTGGGAAGCTATGCACTGAAACCAATGCCTAGTCCAACCCTCAAAGCTAATTTGAAATTCTTTTCATGGAATAGCCATCAGAGCTCTCCCTGTATGATACTCGATGTCCTACAGGTCATCAGATGTCTTCCTTTCAATATTTCCTTTATCTTTGGGTAAAGAAAAATGTAATTAGGGGCCAGATAAGGTGAGTAGGGAGAGTGTTCCAATATAGTTATTTGTTTACTGGCTAAAAACTCCCCCACAGACAGTGCCTTTTGAGCTGGTGCATCGTCATGATGCAAGAGCCGCGAGTTGTTGAGAAAAGGTTTAGGTCATTTTCATCTAACTTTTTCACGCAGCCCTTTCAGCACCTCTAAATAGTAAACTTGGTTGCCTGTTTGTTCAGTTGGTACAAATTCATAATGAACAATCCCTCTGATATCAAAAAAAGGTTAGCAACATCGTGTTGACTCTTGATTTGGACTGATGGAACATTTTTTGGTCATGGAGAATTGGCTGACTTCCATTGTGTACTTTGATGCTTTGTTTCAGAGTTATATTGATACACCCATGTTTTATCACCAGTGATAACACAGCCCAAAACATTGTCTTACCTCTCCAAAAGATCTTAGAAAACTTAAACCCTCTTGCTTTTGTTCATCAATGAGCTCCTTCAGGACCATTTTTGCACACACCATTCTCATGCCAAGAATTTCAGTTAAGATTTTCCTGTTTCTTTATTAATTTTTACTTGGTCTGCTATTCTTCTCACAGTCAGCTGACAATCTTGATGCACAATTTGATGAATTTTTGCAATGTTTTTGTCAGTTCTGCTTGTTACTGGCCACTCTAATCTGTCTTCATCAGTGACTCTCTCCCCTCAGAAAAACTTTTGATCCATTTGTGTACTGCTGTATTGTTTATGGCATTATCCCCATAAACTTGGACTAACATGTCCCTGATTTCATTTCCCCTCTTGCCAAGTTTAATAAGAAAAGTAATATTTGCTCATTGCTCTAATTCAAGCTCCAACATTCTCATGACAGCCCACAAAAACATGCAACAATAATAATGAAGTCCACTTAGCAAGACACTGCCACATGTTGACACGAACACCACTGTGAGACACAGATTTACCAAGGTTATGACACCTTACCAAATTGTTTATACAGTGCTGCCAATGTAAACACATATTGGCAAGTTTGCAAACTTCATTGTCAGATGCTGTGTATTACAGAATTCTGAATCTTGGCTTTTTTGTAATGGGAAGCTCTTATCGCAAAGCTGTTCATGGTAGCCATGACATGGAAACAACCGAAGGTCTCTGCGGTAGATGACTGGAAAAAGAAGCTGTGGTACATATATGTGGGGATGGTCAATGCGAGGAATGAGACTCAAAACTCCATGAGTAGAGAGAAAACAGAGAGGAGCACTCAAAGGAGAAACTCCCCGAGGTTTCTTCAGTCCCAAGAACCACAGAACAATAGAAGTACAGGAGTAAGTGAGTTCCATATTTAAGCATTAACCTCTTGTTTTGCACCCCTAGGAAAACACTTGCCTTGGGACCTGAGTTCTAGCACAGGCACTGGGACTGTTTGTCTTCTGGTGCCAATCCTGACCACATCCGCAAACCTCAAGGCTTTGGCCTCGGGGGCTCTTGGAAGCTTAGTCTAACCCTATACTACACATGCATACAATGGAATATTACTCAGCTATGAGAAAAGATGAAATACTACCATTTGCAATAAAATAGATGGACCTCAAAAACATCATGCTAAGTGAAATAAGCCAGACAGAAAAAATCAGGAATGATATAACTTCACTCATTTGTGGAATATAAAACTGAAAGCAACAAAGGGGGAAAAAACACTCATAGACACAGTCAATAATTTAGTGGTTACCTGGGGGTAAATGGGGAGGGGATGGAAGAAGAAGTTGGGTTAAAGAGGAGGGAGGGGGAATCAAGTATACGGTGATGGAAAGAGAACTGGCACTGGGTGCTGAACACACAATACAACACATAGATGATACACTGCAGAACTGTACACCTGGAATCCATGTAATTCTTGTTAACCAATGTCATCCCACTAAGTCTAACAATAAAAATAAAAGAATTCCCCCACAGCTGCTCTGTCTATCTTCCTTAGTATATTAGACCAAATTCATGTGTGACTTCACAGAAAATATTAATTTGTCTCTAGTAGTATTCCCATTTCGTGCTTAAACTTAAACATTGTCTCCCAGTTTAATCTTTCATTTCCCTCCATATATTAATTTATTATCTTCAATATTAAATAATGGTCCTCAATTTTGCTTGTTAAGTGAATGAACTAATTTTTCCTTCTCTTGGTAGCCAACTTCTTCCACAACTCCTCATGCACTAAATAATTTGCAATAACAAAGGTTTATTCCCCAAAGCACTATAATCTAGTTTTTTCCCCAAATAATGCAAATAAAATCTCCTTTTATTTATGAAATCAGTGAATAACTTCTCATCTTATTACTACGTTTCAAATCCTCATTCTATTTGAAACTGTTAAACAATTGTGTAGTTAATGAAATCATACACACACACACACACACACACACACACACACACATATATTTCTCCTCATAAAAGAAAAGTATTACTAATCTTTCTCCTATGTAGAAGAAAAATGGGTG
The DNA here is from genome assembly GCA_004026885.1 of Lyroderma lyra. Classification (NCBI taxonomy): domain Eukaryota; kingdom Metazoa; phylum Chordata; class Mammalia; order Chiroptera; family Megadermatidae; genus Lyroderma; species Lyroderma lyra. The sequence continues at coordinate 141,638 of PVJL010003112.1, forward strand.
AAACTCTTTTTCTTTAAATTTATTTTTTTGAGTTCCATGGTGATAGCAATCTGATCAAAGAATGGATCATCGATGCCTCAGCACCATGAGAATGATAGTCTTTGTAGCTGTGAATGCTGCACAGGTACAAAATTCAGCCTTTGTGTCCCTGTGATCAGCAGCTGGCCTTTACAGACAGGAACAGAAACTGGAGAACTGAGCGAAGACTGTAGATCCACAGAATCCACTCTTCCTTGTCTTCCTTTTCTTTGCCTGACCCTTCCTTCATTCCTACTGGAGTACTCCAGAAAGTTGCCATAAATCAGTACTTCAGAGCAGTCACGAGGCCCAGAAGCCCTGGTCCGGCTCTTTCTGTGCCCCTCTGTAACACATCAGGTCTCTGGAGCTGCTTGGACAATACTATTTCCCTACTTCTTTTATAAACTTCTCATTTGGTTTCCATGATTCCAAGCTCCACTTGCTATCTCATTGACCACAAGTTTACTGCTCTTCTTATTACTATGGTGCATTCTATTTAAATGACCCTATCTTTGTGTTTTTAGCTTCTTGCTCTACACCCTCTTTTTTGCATAGAACTGCCTAGTTCCATGGCTTAATATACCACGTGAGTTGCGATAATGTCTATATCTCTATCCCCAATATCAACATTTACCCTCACTGTGAACCCATGCTTCCTTTTCCAACTGAGACTTTCCGAGGACATCTCTAATTTGCCAATATTCTAATTACCAATTTTGAACCTGTTTTTTTCTTGCAGATTCCGCTCCAAATAACAGGATTTTCATAGGCAATACTATTTACAAATTACATGCTAGGTAATAAAGAACAAAATCATATTAGTCATTGTTGTGTTGTCCTATGAAAATTTTTTTGCCATTTACTTTTCCATTATAAATTCATAGTGACTACCCAGATTTACAACGCAAGACAATCAATCATCGAAAAACAAAACAAACAAAATTAACCTGGTAAATAAATGACTCTTGTATACGGTAATTCAGACAAAAATCTTTCTTCCAAGATTCAGATAAAATTTTTCAGAATCTTTACAGCTGTAAATTTACCACATCCTATTCAATGTCGATTCTTATTTTTGTACTCTTTCACTTAATAGTATTCATGCCACCCACCTGCCCAAGAGGAACCATTTTTGTTCTTTCTTTTCCCTAATTTCTTCATATTCAGAAAATCATCAAGGGCACAGGCAAATTCCTTTACAGTCCTAGCTTGTCTACCTAGGCTTCTATTATTAGGAAGAGATAAAATTTTATTTTACTCTAACCACAGTTATTTGGGGTGTTTTTTTTTTCACTTGAAACTAAACTTAATCCTCAAGGAAATGTTTCAAACTAGACTTAATTAAAAACAAATATATTAATCAATTAAAGATAATTAAATGGAATCATTTAAATTTACAACAATGTAAAAATAAAAGTTTTTCCTCAGAACAATAGAACAATTTAAAAAAATCATAAACACAGATCTATTTGACTAGATTTTGTTCTGTTTAAGATAAGCTCCACTCACACCCCAAATAGAAAAGTGGGTTAAAATATTTTCATTCATTTACTAAAATAGCTCCTATATTTCAAGGACTGCTCTAGATGTTGGAAATTTAGTAGTAAAAATAATGGGCAAACCTTTTCTCTCATACATGTTATAAGCTAGAAAAAGAGACAAAGACAACAAATAAGTTTGAAAATTTTAAAATAACTTCATAGAGTAATACATATAAAAACACTAGCATAAGGTATTGTGATAAGTAATGCTAGAAGAGTTTAATTTGGGTTTGGCAGTTCTAGGAGTTCGCTGTTAGGGGATACTCTTTAAGAGACTAAGGAGTTGAGAATTCTTGTTGAAAAGATATACTTTTCTTGGGAAATATTGGTTATTAAATGGTGCTTACACTATATGCAAATAGAAGATTTCAGAGGGTCAGCACATTGATACCATTCTCAGGGCTGAATCCTTTGAATGTATTGTAACATTTACTAAGTATGAGTATTTGTGTGTTTATAGTGTGTGTGTGTGTGTGTGTGTGTGTGTGTAAGAAGGGAAATCTACACAAAATCTTGTAATAAATAAGTAAATAAGTTCTTAACATTTAATTTGCATTTCACAATGTTGATTATTTACCTTTAAAGGGGCAGTTAAGGTCATAATTTTCTATATTGTTGAATGTAATCAATTCAAAACCTGTCTCTCAGAAAGATTTTCCACGTGGAGTCCTCATTAGACTCATGGTTAGCCCTTACAGAGCAAGGTGTTTCGTTACTTTTCATGAGTTCATAATCAAGATGTGCCTCAAACCTCATTTGTATTTTCATGACTTTATGTCTGCATTTTGAGGTTATCACTACTGGATAATGTTCTTGACTAGTTAGACAGCATAAATCTTAGAAAGAGAGGTTTTTCACACCCTGGACCTGATTATCTGGCCAATTTATGTTTTCTTGTGTAAAACAATAAAATTGTTTTTCAATGGAGCAAATGTAAATAGATACTAAACCGTAATATAAATTAGTCAATTTATGCATGTATGGTACACAGCATGCATTTTATGTTATTGTTCTAATGCACTCTTAAAAGGTAATTTACCAATTTGGTAAGGAGTAATTAAATGAAATTCCATATAAAAGATGAGGCTCATTTTCCTATCACATGCTTATTTTTGATGCTCTTCATGTTAATTTAACATTTTTCAACAAGGTCCTTCTAGTCTGCTCTCTCTTCCTCCTTTTCCTTTTCTAGAATATTTGCTTCTCTTACATATTCCCAGAAGATATTACCTATTGCTCTTGATGTTCTTTTCAAATTTGATGTAGTAACAATAAATATAAAACACCTTAGGCAGTGAATTCGTTTCACTTAATTAATAATTGTAAATTTGTTTCACTTATCTCTGTTGGTGTCCTGTGTTTAAGCCAGAGCAGAATTAAGTCTTTTTTTCTCTTCTTCTTCTTCTTTTTTTTTAATGTGCATGCTCTCTGCAAATTTAAACTTAGTTCATGGATAAGACGAACTAAGTGTTGTTTCCTCTTAGGTGCAATATTTACATATGCTTAGTCATGGAGAACTTGAGTTGAGTTTTGAGGTACCTAGTATCTACCTTATGTCTTCTAGACACATGTTTTTGGCTGTGTATTGCAGCAAATCTACATAATATATACATGCCTGAGGCTCTACGCTGATTTTTATGGCAGGAATTAATTTTTAAGTACTTGATCTGTCTAAAAACAAGTTTATATAAAGAAACACTTCTAATTAAATTTGGAAGTATTGAAATTACATAGTCTGTTGACATGAATCCTTAATAGTTGCATTTTAAACTTACTAAATGATTGAAAGATTAATAATTCTTGTTCCCAAATTTGTTTTTATGTATAGCCAATTGGGGTGTAAATTAAAAGATTAGATCATTTGATTCCATGCCTCCACTGGTTCTTACAAGGAAATAAAATGGATCCAGAATGGTGCTGTGAAGAAAATTGGGATTATTCAGGTGAAGCACATACATAATGCAGTCCCTATAAAAAGTACACACTTAGTAAGTGTCAGTTTTTAGTACTCATATTTTTCCTATTATCCAGAGATATTTTTCTGTGTAGGTTATTATCCTTTTCATTTTCTCCCATCCCATTGTCAAAGTGCTTATCTCATTGTACTGCCTTTTAACAAGTATAATTTCCTCCATCTGGTTACATTTCCAGGTACTACATTCTATTTCCTGTATAATGGTGACCTAGGAATTCACGCTCTTTGTGTACTCCTTAGCCTGACTCTGAATATTTTCTTTTTTTTTTTTTTTTTTTGAACTTGTAGAATATTGCATTTAAAACATGAGTTTTGGATCATAATAGCCTGGGTGAGTAATTACTTTTTTCTTATTTTTCTTTCCTGAGTAGAGATGCAGTATATCTATTTATTTTTACATCTAACAATCTGACATAGATTTCAATATGTAATGTACTTTTAAAGAGCAATTACTGTATTAAACCAATGGTTACAGTATGTATGTAATTAGGATCTTTCCACGTGTTAAATCCAAAGTGAGTGTTGACATACAAGTTGATTTCTATGGGAAAACTACTTTTGAGTTGTAGGCCCTTTTCTCTAAATTCTGAATTTTAATGTTGTCAAATAAAAAAGGTAACCAAATATCCTGGTTTGCCTGACCGAGAGTTTTCCTAGGTCATGGACCTTTTAGTGCTAAAATCATGCAAATCCTGGACAAACTGGATGGCTGATGGTTCTACCTAGATGTCCTAAATAAATGCACAGGGGTCTGATATATTTACAGAGAAAAAAAGCATAATTTGTATAACTTCAGACATCTTTAGTAAGAGTTAGACAGATAATATAACTTAATGTTTAAAATACTAGAATTATAAAAATATTCAAGATATTTGTTCATATCACATGAAATTCTTTCTTAATTATTTTTAATAATCATTTATTATCATTGTGGCATATCCCATCAGAAATGCAATATATATACAAGGGCTGTTCAGAAAGTATTCAGCCATGTAACCTTTCTCATTATATTGACAATAGCTGGATTTTTTCCAGACAGCCCTCATATAAATACCACATAAAACATTTTACATTCATTATGTCAATTTGAAAATAATTGTTTCTAAGTTAAAGAAATTAAAAAGAAACAATGCAGGATACTGTGGCTACTGGATATATGCAGAGGTAGGGTGAACACAATCCAGAAGTAATAAGACACAAAGAGACATTCTTCATTTCTAAAGTGTCTTTGACCACAAAGCTCTTGCCTTCAAGGCCTACTTATGCATGCCTTTTTTGTAAAGCTATCTCTGACCCCTCTAGGAAGTATTTAGTGTTTGCTCTTTGAGCTCACATTGATAGCATCTATCTCTACTATAGAAATTATCAAATTATAACAATGGGTGATATACCTTTCACTTAAGTAGAAAGGCGTGTTTCTCTATTGCTACCAGAAAACTTGTCAAATTTATCCTAAGAAAAAGAAAAAAAGAGGTACATAGCAGAATGCTTTCTATATTACAACTCTGTGTGTGTGTGTGTGTGTATATATATATATATATATATATATTTGTCTAATTGATTGTAAAGTTATAACAAAAGGATGAGGGAAGGACATGACATATGGCTTGAGCTGATCAAAGCTTTTGTGGGAATTAGAAGTGACATTAGGATTACATTTTCATACAATAAAAACTTAATACACAGAGAGGATAGAGTAAGGGCCTAGGAAACTGCTTGAGGAAAATGATGGGTAGGGATGGTAGTTGCAGGTATTTGTAGGAAATGTGAAGTTCAAGATGATTGCTAAGTTGTAATGTAAAATATGAGAAGAGACAAATAAAGAGAACTTTGACTGCCAAGCTAAGGTATATCCTTTATCTAATGAGGAATCACCGAATAGGAAAGGGAGAGGATCAGAGTAGTACTTTAACAAGAATCTAAATTTGACAGGTTTTTTACGAGTCCTGTTTCACAGTCCAGGTGAGTAGTAATAAGCACCTGGATTAGTTGATTTAGAACTATAGGAGCAATGGCCACAGAAATAAGAATATAAAATCACTTTGAAAGGTATTATTGAGGTAAAATCAGTAAATGTGACTGATTGACCATTTCACTCACCAGTTTAAAACTCTTCAATGGTTATTACCCACTGCACTTAGCATAAATTTAAGAATCTTTATCTAGACCTACAAAAGCCTTAGTGATTTGGCCCTTCCTTCACTTCGTATCAATCATTATCTTATGTCATTTAACTCCACCCCTTCTAGACATGCTTCATCCATAATAATTCCTTCATATTTTTTCTAAGTTCTTTTCCCTAAGTACTTTCACACAGACAATAAATTCCCTCGAAATGCTACTTGTTCTTTTTACCTGTCTAACATTTACATATGCTTCAAGTTTCAAATTGAAACAATGCTTCCTCAAGGAGACTTCTCTAAGCCTCCTGGGTTGCTTGCCTTTTAGCACCATTATGCTTCATTTATAGCCATTATCAATTGCTCTGTGTGCTTGTATGTGTGTGGGTGTGTGTGCGTGTGTGTGCATGTGTGTGTGTGTGTGTGTGTGTGTGTGCACTTCTTTTATGAAAATTATTTGGGTCTCCCTTCCCTCCCATATCACCATTAACACAGAATTTTTATTCATTTAATTCATTATAAATGTAGCCCCTATGTCTTGTACAACTTGTACAATATTTGGAATGGAAAAGGTGATTAATAATACTTTTCATAAATACATAGTTGTGAGCAAGGAACTCGCCAACATCTTTTAATTTAGCAGGAAAAATGATCTCTCTGTTTCAACCATGTTCAGATTAATCTCCAGTAAAGAAATATTATTTTTAATAAAGTTGTAAACAAGATTCAGAGGTTGGTCTATCTATCATCTATTTATCTATTTATCATCTATTGCCTATCTATGTCTACCATCTACCTATTTTGTAATCTTCCGAGCATGATAGCCCACTGTATATGAAGTTGAAGCCAATAAGTTAACTAAAATAACAAGAGCACTTAAAGAGAGAAAAGGAGGAACTAATTTACACTCACATTTATAAATAAAGATGAGGGAGCTTAAACAGAGGTCACAAAAGGAGAAATGAGGAGAGTTAATGAATGTGTCAGAAAAATATACATAGTAAGGAGGATATTAAAAGGCACGTGGTAGGTAGTGGTGGAGAACAAGAGAGTAGGATGTCCTGTGGTGATATTAAGATGGCTTCATGACATCTCTGGGGGCAGACGACATTACAGGACATGAATAGCTAAACAGTAAAAAAAGTGAGCAAATATAAAATACAGTTTTTAGCTTTCTTCTTGTCATAAGGGAAGTGTAATTTGAAGTAATATCAAAGACTATTTCTATTTAAAATTTGGTAATTAGCATAATGTGTTGTCAATATGCATATTGTTCTTCTAAGTACCCCCCATCCCCGATTTCTCTTCAGTGTCTTGCTCAGAATATCACTAGAGTCTACTTAGTTGTCTCAAGTGACACCTCAGGCATTTGTTTGTAAACATATTAAGTAAGTGGGACTTAGTTAAGGATAAGCAGGCAGTAATTTTATCATTAAAAAGACCTTTTAAAAGCATGCTCAGGACTTGCTTCTTTTGGAACCTTGAAGGAAATTTTGTGCAGGTCTCATTGATTTTCTAGTCCATGTCAATCACAACTAGAATTTCAGTAATTTTAGGAATTAACTACTACTTTTTTCCTAATATTAAAACTTTATTTTAAAATTAATTTTAAACTTTCTCTCTCATCCCAACCAGGTTCTGCTTCAGGCTATAAAGCTTGCAATTGGAAAAAAGCTTTTCCCTTCTTTCTTTCTTTTTCTATCCAACTCTAGTTGGCCACTTTGGGCCCTGCTGGGTTTAAACAAGTAGTAGGGGGAGAGGGTGAAACAATACAATGGTTCCAATCTGGTGGTAGAGATGTCTTTCGGTATTGGTACCCTCTTAATGTCAAATGTGCAATTGGTGGATTTTGGTTTTCAAATTCTAATTAAATTGCAGTTACCCTGATACTAGAATGTCCCCTGTGGATGGCAATTTTTGGCTATTTTCTCAGCTCTCAGGCTTCGGAAAATCTGGCCCTCTTAAGCCTCTAGGCAATCCTATTTAGGGGAGATCTCCTTTAGCCTGAGCCTGAATTCCCTTACTTAATTCTGTTTGGTTCATGAGAAATATACTTGTTACATAATGCAGATATAACATAATCTCCCTATGTTGCCTTTCTTTACTCCACTGACAAAAATCAGCAGCCCCATCCACGACTCCCATACTCAGACTTCTGACAGGAGTCATGTCGTATCGCAGTGTCCCTTGAACTTCAGGAAAGGCGTAGCAACCTATCCAGTGGTTGCCTTAAAACCTTCCTGCATGCGTTTTTTATAAAAAGGGAGGAAGCACCCTTCTCCATTGCAGAATAAACTACAGAATCCAGGAACCTGAAATTCTCTCTCCCAAATAAATATTTCAATTTCCAATTTTTAAGCTGACCAGAGGTAGCACAACCCATTTCACAACTTAACATTCCTTTAAGAGGTGGATCATTCTTTGGTTTAGGCTCTAGGGCACTTTGTATTCATTAAATTATCCTTGACCTTTTTAAAGTCTCAGGCAAACCTGAGACTTAAAAAAAAAAAATAGTATTTTAACTTCCTGTCATATATTGTTGCCATCAAGAAAAAACATCAGGTGTCAATTATTGCCACATCCCATTTCCTGTTTCTTTCTCTTATAAATAATTACATAATGTTATTTCAAATTCCATTTGAGTTTTGCTCTATACCTATTTGTCATATGCTTTTGATTATTTCTGTCAATGCAACATATAGGCTGCATGTTGTCATTTCAGATTCATATTTTAACTAACAATACCATATTAATTTTCCTAACAACATATAGAATGCAAATCTTTGATATTTATATTTTCTAGATGTGTAGCCTGGTTCATATAATAAAAAAAAAACAAAAATAAATTTTTCTTAGTGGCTATAAGTAGTATTTAACCCTTTACTTACCCTTCTACTTCTTTAAGAGCAGACTTGTATGAGCACAATGTATGTGTGCATACGTCTTAAAATTATTTTCTAGGATGGAGCTATTCCTGCCTGGGTTACTGTGTCCTCACACTGAAATTTAGATAACTATTGTGCCTCTGTAAATGCTCTGCTTTGATAGAAATTTAGACAGCCAATCCCAAATGCCAAGCCAATACTGGGCTCTACATACTTCCTCGTTCCTTCTCATTCAAAACAAGGTTGACTAGGTGGTTCCAGCCATGAGTTACATACATGCTTATGGTTACACAAATACATGCTTATGGTCCCAGACTTGAGTTACATACATGCTTATGGTTACACAAATAATGCCGCTTTTCTAGGAGCAGGTAATCTATACCAAATCTTTTATTATAAAATCATGAGCAAATATGGTTATGCTTTTGTAATTAAAGTCATAACTCAAATCTGGGCATTACTTCTGCCAGACCCTGTATGTTTTTATTTTCTATTCCTTATTCTTTATTTTTTATCTTGTCAAAGCTTCCTGCCTTCCACCTAGTTTTTAAGTTTTCTGGAGACTATCCACTTCAGGAAGTGTTAAATAAAGTTTATTTGCATCACCTAAATTGTCTTCTTTAAACATTTTAACAGTTTTTAACTATAAAGAATATGCAGGAGTTGATGTAGAGGATGGGTAAAACTTCTGATAACCTTTTTTATTATGAAGAGCACAATCAATAGATACTGTTTTACATTGATAAATCATGATATTATGATTTAAATTTATTATTTAAAGGTTAAAAAATAGCCAATAGAGTAAATAACAATGGTGATGCAATTATCAGAAAGGAGAGAGGCTTATGAATTATGACACACATGGGAGATGTAAATCAATGAGCTCTTCATCTATTTTTAATATTAGATCAATGATAAATGGGTGAACTTGATTAATCGAGAAATAATAATTCAAGGGTTCCCTGGTGGTGTAGTGGCTAGGCTTAGCCATAGGCTGGCTTCGACTCCCAGCCAGGGAATCACCAAAAAAAAAAAAAAAAAAAAAAAAAAAAAACAGCTAGACTCCACTGTCTGGGGCTGGCCCGCCTGCTTGAGGGCCCTTGTTGTAGTGGCTTTAAGAAAAAAAAAAAATTATAATTCAAGGTGACCATCAGAAATATGAAAATAACTTCCAGAAAATATTAAAACAGAAGAAACTAAAAGCAATTGTCTCTGGAAACAGTAAACAGAAATCACAACTTAAAAAGTTCTAACTCATCAATATGTATACATTAAATATATGCAATTTCTAGTACATTAACTAAACCTCAATAAAGATAGAAACAAGTTTTTTTAAAAAAATGAAAACTATTTTCCATTACATCATATAAATGCATGAAATATTATGTGATAAAAACAAAATTATGAGCATACACCAACATAAAACAACTACCACTATTAAAACAACAATAACAACAAATTACCTTCACGATTTCAAAGCACTTGACATTTTTCTAGTGAAATAATTTAGGACATCGGGTCAATACTTAAAAATATTAGACTAAAGGAGTCATAATAGCACAATAATTTTATATCCCTTATGGTAAGTGCATAATACACATATCAGAAAATAAACTATTTGTAATGAACATGGACTACGCTTACAGCTAGACTGATTAAGTACAGACCTATATTGTAATGCTGCATTAATTTATACATTATTAACTTAGATATTGAGGGACTCGGCCTAAACTGGCTCCTGAACTGTTATCGTACTGGGTTCACCTCTCCCTCCCCTCTCCCTCCCTTCCCTTGTCTTACGGGGGTTCAGCTCAGCTCGGGAAACCGCCTACCCGTGACCAATCAGACGTCACCGCCTACACTCCCCTCCGCATTTGCCCACCGCGACCCCCTCCTATATACCCTCCCCTCCCCGCGGTCGGGGCTGCTGCTGCTCCTCCCTCGGTGAGGCAGCCCGGCAGTGCGCCTAAGGGCGCTTGTTACTATGCCTGGCGTTTCGGCTCCTATCTCTAACAGAAATATCTTCAATTTTTCAGTGAGGATTACTTCTGCATGTTTACGCAGCGCTAGTTAAACTTGGATGGGGGTGTGGCATGTGACTTGTGTGCAGGTACACTGAATGATCCACTTGGTTTCCCTTCTGGTCCCTCCTGGCTTCCCTCCTTACTGAGAGACTTAACACACACCCTAGAAAATTTCAGAATGTTAGAGTCGACTAATGGTAATTTTAAATGAACTTGGAAAATAAAGATATTCTATGCTTGCTTTTCATAATTCTTTAATATCTAAGTCAAAACAACTGGAGGTCATTAAAAAGTAATTAAAACCTAGAAACATCCATAAATATTCTCAATTGTAGAGATTCTATAGAAAATATTTTTTAGATTATACCAGTTTATAATGAGAACTTCTCAGGTTAAAATTCCTGTAGAGTTCAAAAATATTAGCCTTTATAAATAAAGTCTCCTTGAAATGTATCTTGAACGTCTGTATTTTTTCTTCCTGCCCACAACTATTCTTGTTACCAAACACTTCAGCAATAGAGAAAAAGTATGGTCCTTTCATGTGCTCTGCCTGCTAGAATAAACATAAGGCAGATTCCCCCTCCTCATTTATGTAGTCTTATTTTGAACATAATTCCAGTCAGAAGGTGCTCAATATAGGTGCTTACAGTACTTAGATCAGTTACTTACAAAAAGTGTAAAGTGACAAATTTTTGGTTCCAAATCTTGGAGCAAGATAATATAACAAACAAAAACAAACAAATAAACAAAAAAGCACTATTACATAAGCCATTCTCAAATACTTATCCTTTTGTCCCTTCTAAGACCAGTTTAATTTTTAGTTTTCTGAAGATTAATTTCTCCTGTGGAACATATTAATTCTAATATTGATATTCTGTATCAGCCATGTAATATGAAAAATAGAGGCATTTATGGCTGGACTTGTTCTGGACAGCCCTCATGTGTGTGTGTGTGTGTGTGTGTGTGTGTGTGTAATTTAAATAAGCCTCTCTCTTTTTCTTTTTCCACATATAAGACTCCATGAGGGGGGAAATAAATAATGGTCTGTTTGAAACAATCAAATGTGCATATGTGGTCTGGATATGAAGGTAAACATTTCTTTCTGGTCTTGGTTTGATATCCCCAGGTAGAAAATGAGGAAACTGAAGATAAAAGAGAAAATTCTTAGTTATGCCATCTTTGCACAAAAAGTCTAAATGTAAGACAAGGCAGAGAAAAATTTAAGTGGGAAGATATCTATATGTGTCTGTCTTTGTCACCTAACGATGAACAAAACAGAAGATGCTACAGAACCTTGGGTTTTCCCGTGAACGTGCTGTGGAGTGTTTCTGGTGAGCCAGAGTCTGCACCGAGTGGTCCCTGAGAGTGAAATCGCTAATGAGAACTCTGTACAGACAGGGGGATGACACACCACATTCCTCTGTTCTAGGTGTCTGGAGCCCTTTCCCGGCTCTGCCTCATCACTATATTTCCGGAAAATAGTTGGTTCAGGAAAAGCTCCCTCATTCAATTATGTGTACTGATTTAAAAAGAACGACTGTTAAAATGACATAAAAGAGCCACAAAGCTAAAGGGAAAAATGAGTGTGATAATAACTTTCATAGAAATGATCCAAACCAGAAGGTGACACTGTGCAAAAGGTGAAAAATCATTGCCCATGTTTTTTCTAAGAACTTAAAGGTACTAAGACTCCGGTATTTAAAGGCCTCTGGGCAGATCTGCAGTGATTAAATGAAGAAAACAAAATGCACCCCCACAAAAATAAAACGAAACATAAAAACAGGTCAATTTTGAGCTTGTGGAGCTTAAGAAATAGCTGCACAGAAAGCAAGCATTGTCTCAGAAATGACGGTCATATTATTAATAGAAAAAAATTATTTAAAGGAAAAAAAACTCCACTGAAAAATTAATCAGGAATATGTTGCACTAGCAGAGAAATAGTATAAAAATCAATAAATAAAATAAAAAAGAAAAGGGAGTGAAAATTAGAAAGGAGACAATAAAAATGAAAGAAAAATTACTGTTTTGAAAATGAGAACAAAAAAATAGCACTAAATACAGAAGAAGAAAAATTATCATTAAAGTCCACATACCCTCAACAAAGAAAAACTTGAATATATTAGATTGAAAAAAGACAACTTGACTTCTGGGAAACATGATTCCATAGATGAATGCCAACATAGATGTTTAAAAAAAATTTTGCTAGAACTCATTACTAAAGAATTCTCTGAGCATCCAGGTTAGAAGATATACATACACACACGGGGGAAACCTAAACAGGAAACGATCAGGTTTGATTTAGATTTTTCCAGAACAGCCATCAATGACGGAGCACACTGGCGCCAATTGTTTAAATCTCAGAAAAAGTTGCACAGATTTTATTTTCAGTTAAATTTTCATTGAAGGTGAAACGCAACAGAAGGTATGTCCCAATATGCAAGCCTAAATGAATTAAACCTATTCCATAGGTTCTTCAAAAACTTTACCAGACCAAAAACAATTAGAAAACAACAGAAAAATGATGCAATATGCAATGATGTGACCAAGAGAGAGAAAAAAAATATGGAGGAGTTAGATTGGAACATAATGAGAAATTGTATATTTCCTTAATATTATTTTTCTATAACTGTACATATGTATGTATATATATTATTCTTTATTTTTTCTTTATATGTGTTCATAATTAGAGAAATTAGAGTGAGAGAAAAATTTGTAATCACAATTAAAGGTGAAACTCATGAACCTTTCACTAACGTGACCATTATCATTATTTAACATTATGGAAGTGTCAGCCCATTCTCTGACTAGATTGACACTGCTATCAAAGTTGGAAATAATGAAAAATATTCTTACAACAGATATAACCTGAAATGTGCCCCTTTGACTTAGAAGAATTTGACATTATAGAGTTAGTTTCCACATCAGATTTCCTGCTCAGAGGCTTTGCGTTGCATGATCGAGCGGATTTGGGTCTCTCATGGCTTGGGAGCAGCTGAACACAGGAAGGTAGGCAGCCAGGCGTTGGCCCCACAGCACCCGGGGTTCTTCCAGAACTACTCCGGCTTCGTCAGCGTAGAGTAGCTGCAATTTCATGCATCGTTTGCGTTGTTAATATGGATTTACGTTGAATATTTTAGCATGAAAATTTCAATTACATTGACTATCACATGATTACTTTGTTTGTAAACTACTGAAGCAATTGTAAACCAATAGTGTCACTTATACTTAATGTTCTAATGATGATAATTGACCTAGTTTTGTTATTCCAAGAACAAATTGCTGTTTTAAGTTAGGGGTAGACTAGATGTGCACATGGATAATCATACCTGTAGAACCTAAAATGATAAAATAAAAAAGGAACTCAGGAAAGTAGTTAGTTTTGTGTGTAGTTATAGACAAAAATCATGAAATCTTTTAGGAAATACAAGGGAGGAAATATTTGCGTTAATAATAGTGACAAAAGAATGACATGGCTGTAAAGGGAATTTAATATTAATGGGAAACATTTAACCTTTGGGAGATTATTGTCATGAATAATGTGATGATGTGCCTGGGTGCCCCTCTCAGGGCCAACACATTCATTTCACTTGAAGGTAAAAGTATCCACCGCTGAGGGTTCACACCTGTGCCTCTCACTAGGCCTTGCCCCGGGTCACAGGGAAATGGCTCCTCCCCAAGGTTATCATTCCTTCCAGTGGTCAGTGACTGTGGGAGGCAGAGAAAACATGTTCCCCTCAACCCTTTTAGTGTCCCTGGCTGGGTCTGAAAATTCAAATGACAAAGAAAGATTAATAGAACAAAAGCAATGAAGTTTTATTGAGATTTTAATGTACCTGGGCCTTCACAAGAGTAAAAGGACCTGCAGAAGTAATCAAGGCAGAAAGTTTTCATGCTTTTTAGACAAAGAAACAATACACCTGTGAGGAATTGACAAGGCAGAGGGGCTTGAATTATGGGTAGTAAATGGTTAAGAAGTAACTGGGAAGATAAGGGTTAGATTAATAAGATTTGTCTATATAGGTTTCTTAGCTCTACACTTTATATCTGTAGTGATAAAAATGTCTTCCTTCCTGCTGGTACAGGATGTGTGCCCTTCCCACGGGATAGCTGTCTATTGCTTTCAGGGGAGAAAGAGTGGGAGGAGCCCAAGGTGACCTTCCTGTTTCTTCTGTTTTCTCAAATTCCTTCACCATAAGATAGCAATGGATCAAGGTGCCATGTTTTGGGGTAGTGTGTTCTGAATCCCATCCACTGGATGATGTGAGGTTATGAAGCCTTTGTCCTTGTGCCTCAATTTGGGACCATTAGGAAGGGACATTCCAACTCCAGAGCATCTCCTAGAATTAGCTGTGCCTTTAATTACAAATGCATTGTGAGTCACTTTTCCTTTGGCTCAACCTTGCCTTCCTTTCATGGCTTTTTTTTTTCAAGCCAGCATTTTAATTTTATTCATCAAATACTCACTGCAACCTGGAAAAGGGGAATCTCAACTTTCTGGCAAAGACAGGCTCTGCTGAGGTAGGGCAGGGCCTGGAATCAAGGGCCAACAGCAGTTAGGCTCTGGGTGGTGGAGCCTTGGGAAGGGGTGGCTTCAAAACGCATGGCATTGGTTGCTGGCTCACGAAACTCTTGGAAACCTCACAGGTAACCGCGGAGCAGACAGCCCATTCAGCGCAGTGGGAGTTGATTCCATTCTTGGAACTCATGAGGGTGTACAGGAAGAGTCAAGGCATGGGAGGCAGAGTTGAGGGTAGGGCTGCTCCCTATTAGAGCCTACTCTCCTGGAAAGATAGGGCTCAGGGCGTCAAAGTCCAGCCTCAAGCCATGCCCAGGGCCAGCAGGACTAAGAGTAGAGATGGAGTACAGGCTAGGAAAATTGTAGGAGGGAGTGGGGAAAGGGGTGAGGAGAAGGAGCAGCGGGGAGTGGGGAGGGGAGGAGGAGGAGGACCACGATGATGACGACGAGGAGGACAAGGACCTCTCATCACACTGTAACATAAATTACCTACCAGGAGGTGAGGGTGAGAAGGCATGCATGCGGACTGCAGCCAACACGCCTGGGAAGGAAGGCTAGGGGCCTGCACTTCCGGAGAGCTAGAGCTGCTCTGGAAGACCAGCCTCACCAGGGGGACCCGGGGAAGGAGGGCTGTGGCCACCAGGCCCGTGGACAGAGAGGAGGCTGTATTCACAGCTTCAACCTAAAAGTACAAGGAGATACCAATCCCAAGACACCTAAGGGAGAAGGTTGCAGCTTTTAGGAAATATAATGGAGGAAATATTTGCATTAATAACAAACCTTTAGGTTGAAACTATGAATACAAATAAAGGAAGCTGTGGCTTTTCTTAACGTGTTATTTATAGGTATTTCTGCCTTAGCATCTTTCAGGCTTACCGGAAGATTTATTCCTTCATTCATAGGCTATCTCACATGTTTGCCTAGATCAATAAAGTTATTTGCTTTTTCCCCTTCTTTGCCACTTATCATTCATTATGGAGATCCACATATGGAAATCCAGGATCCCGAGTGCCATCCTGAATTCTAAACATGTATAAGTGAGTTGATGTGGACAAGTGTAACCTGTGTGTCATCACATTCTTAAATATTTCAGAGTCTCTATTTCTTTAAAGTCCAAAGAAAATAACTTCTTCACATGTCTGAGGAGATCTGGGAAGTGTTCATGTGAGATAGATTTTCTAGGGTAGAATTAAGAATTTTGCTGCTAGAGCAGAGATGAAAAAGTAATACATTCTGTTTGGGGAATAAGAATCATAAAAGGAAACACATAAATTAGAGCCTGAAGGAATCTAGAAGAATAAACAAAGTTTCACATTGAGTTTTAGGCTTAGAAACTTCGGACAATTTACTGTTCCATGAGAAAAAGGCAAACCACACATTTATTAAAAATTCTAGAACATTACAGTATCTTTTATAGTATGGAGAAAAATAATGTAATTTAAATGTGGAAGAAAAATTTCGAACTTAACTGTTAAATTCAGTTACATATAACGAGTATTTGAGATCTTGCTCCCAGACATATGTCACCAATTTGATTTAAGTAAACTCATATAAAAATTCAAAAAAACACCCAAATAAGTTTAAAAATAAATAAAATTTAAAAATATATATGTATAATATAATTAAAATATCTGAATAATATATTTTTCACTAATTTCATTTTTGTTACATGTAAATGGAGATAACATGCAAACTTTCTACATCATACCATTAATGCATAAATCAAAATAATAAGAAATAATGAAATGTATGCAAAATTATTTTAAGAAATGTACAGTCTTATGAAAACTCAAAGTATCAGTAGTATTATTGCTTTTGCTTTACATGTCTATTATTATTATTGACACTACCACTATTTCAAAATCCTTGTAACCTACTGCAAAACATGAAGTCAATTACTTAAAATAAAAGAAAAAAAAGCTAAAGACAGGTAGAGCCTTGACTATAAAGACATTTCTCTTGATGTTCTCTATGCATTATACCGCAGATAGGATACATATTAGTCCTCGATTAGTAGTTACAGCATTAATCATGGTTCTCCAGAGAAACAGAACCAACAGAATATACATGGAACACTATTGTGAAGAATTGACTTACTTCATTATGGAGGCTAAGAAGTCCCACAATCAGCTGACTGCAAATGGAGCCCCAGGAGAGGCAGTGGTGCAATACAGTCTGAGTCAAGGGGCCTGAGGCCAGGGGAACTGATGGAGAGCAAGAGAAGAGGACATGAGAGGTCCTCTATCAGTGAGAAACACACATTTCTCTTTGCTCTGCCTTTTGTTCTATTCAGACCCCCCATGAATTGGAAGATGCCCACCCATATTGGGGCGGGCAACCGATTTGACTGAATTCACCAATCCAATTGTTGATTTCAACCGAAAACACTCTCACATGCACACCCAGAAACAACGCTTAATCTGGGCATCCTTGGTCCAATCAAGTTGATACACAAAATCAGCCATCATAGTTATAATACTAACAAATCAGATAGATAGGTAAAGTATATTATATAATTGATATAATTTAAAATATAAAAAATAAAGTATTAACATGTACTATAATCCCATACCTAATATTATAAATGATATATAATTTTGAAGATTTTGTACATATGAGTAGTTACATAATATTGTATCTAAATATATTGTTTTTAAAGCTAATATGAATATATGTAATATGTATATATATATATATATATATATATATATATATATATATGTTTTTGTTTGCACTTCTACATTTAATGTTGATGCTTTCAAGTGTATTTTACAACTTTAATGCATTGTACTCCCTCTGCCCACAGAGTATTGTGATTTATATCACATTTTAAAATGTATTTTAAATAGAAAAAGTATAAATAATTTAAAACATTGGTTCCCAAGTGGTGGTAGTTGTACCCTTGGGGGTATGTGCTGGGCCGTTCTGGGGTACGTGAAAAAGAATCGGTAATGACGAAAAAACAAGTAAAGTAAAAAAATGCAAAACGTGAGTTATGAAACAATAAATGTTAAGTTTGAATCACCATTAATGGAGACACTTCAAAATTAGGCCACATTAGTGAATGATGATTGGGGAGGGCGTGGCTATGAACCCTTCCCCCAAACGGCTATTCTACCAATTGTTACGCACAGTTTCAGAACTATCCATTTATGATATTTTTAGAACCTCCCCAAACATATAAATACATCCATAGCTGGACTGCTTAATCAGTTTAGTTATTGACTGAGTAAAAGTGAGTGCTTCGTCTTTAATCATGATTCTTTCCAAGTACTTTTTTTAATTTAATGTTTAAATACTTGATCATCCTTATCAATATTTAACTGTTACAAATATTGTAAAATTAAATTTGTGGTTTGTACTTTTAGTGCAATAATTTTTCTTTCCTTATTCCCTCATTTCCACTATTTTACATTAAGATAGACACTGAACAAAGGAGTCAGCATTTAGAAACAACTGTTTTAAAAACAATGGGTATAATTTTACAGAAATGGGTTTAAACGGGGGACACAAGTGGAAAAAGTTGAGAACCACTGATTTAAAGAATCAGGTCAGCCTGCAATATATTATTTTATTTCTCCTAATGAAAATGCAGGAACCTAAAAATACTAAGGCTTTATAATTAACATTAAAGCATACCTATTAAATTTAAATTGGATAATTAGTAAAAAAATTAAAGTTGTCTCAAGGTGAGATTTTGAAGAATAAACTGCATCCATTTGTTTAACAAAATTATGTATCGAGGGCCCACTACATGCCTGGTACTCTATTCAATACTGGGTAAAAAACAAAACAAATAAAAAAACAGTTGCACCCCATGCATTCATGAACCTTTTATGCTAGATCAACATTATAATAATCTAAGTAATGCAATTCAAATTGAGTAGATATGTGTCTACATATAGTGGAATATGCTAATGAATATCAGCCTGGGATAATTTAACTCATAATTGGTTCAGCCTATTAAAGCTTTCTGAAACAGGTTGATTTTGTCTCTTTGGCCCTATTAAAAAAAAATTCAAGTAAAGTTATTAATTGCTTCCTAATGAAAATATTCCAAACAATTTGCTTTTGCATCTGTGACAAAATAATTGACCAGGAATGTGACTCAGCCATGCTTGTTACCTGTAGATGAACAACAATTTGGATAGCACTCACCTCCTAGCAAGAAGCTTGTGTCTGAGGAATTCAATTCATGGGTCCCTTTATTCTGTGACTTGATTGGGACATCAGACCTTCACATTAATGGCCATAGATCTGAAGCTTTGTGTGTTGGTTTTTCAGTTATTGTCTCTCTATGTCCTTACTTCCGTCCTCCTTCACAGTGCACAGGCTGGGGTTTTGCAAACCCTAGTTTTGTTTGGACACATCATTCCCTAATGCTGGACTTCCCTAACGTGGTTCACCAGAGGGAGAATGGTAGGGAAGAGAGGGGAGAACTACTCGCTCCATGTATTAATTGTTCTTATAGTCATCATCTTAAGAGCAATTCTTCACTTTGTCCCAAGAGTTTTTCTAGTTCTCAATGGTTTGTCATTGTTGTTGTTGACATTGGTTAGTAAAAATTACAGAGGTCCCAGGTGTACAGTTCTACAGGGCATCATCTATGGGTTGCATTACGTGTTCACCACCCAGTGTGAGTTTTCCTTCCATTCGGGACCTCAGAGCCCTCAGAGACCTGCTGGGCAGCACCCCTTCTCAGATGTGAGAGCCCCAATTTTGAAGAAGCCATGCGCCCTGTTCCTGAGAGGCCAGTCCCAGGGGAGTTATGTCTCATTTTTAGAGGTTTGAGCTCCCTTTTGGGGGGTTTCGTCTGTCTCTATGCTCTAGTAAACTTGAATCTCCACCCTTTCCTCACAAAACCCTCAGCACAGTGGCTGCTTCCTATAAATATCATTTCTGGTATGCCTGTTTCCCTGCTTCTATCTTTCTGTCCTCCAATTACTGTTTGATTTCTTAGTGAATTTTCCAAGTTAAAGTACTTAGTATGGTTTCTGTTTTCTGCCTGATCCTAAGTAATAATGGATTAGCCAGGTATTAGTTTGTTAGTAGGGAGTGTCGGACTGCAGGGAGTTTGGGTGTTAGGATACAGTAGGGCAGTTCATTAGGTAGCCTAGGCAATGTCTGAGTATTTATTTACGTATGTATTTTGTACTAGAGGGAATCTTTTAAAGGAGTCTTGCTGCCTAGAAATTAGTCATTTTCTATGTTGCTTAGCAGTGAAAGCAGTTGTACAGGTAAGAGTGTTAAATATAGAAATCCAGGAAATCTCAATATTTAAAAAAACAATTCCCAGAGCATTCATTCTACATTATAGGCTTTGTTGACTATCTTTTTATTATCTTTATAAGCAACTGAGTTAAAAAAAATTTGATTAAATTGTGACATATTTATGTAATAAGTTTATATATAGAATTGAACTTATTTTTAAAATGCCTACTGTTATGTGTACACTAAAAGACATTACCAATATAGTATTTCAATTAGAATACATAAATATTGGTAGAAAAATTGATGATAAGATTTAATATTATAATGTGATCTATGAGTAGACATGGTAGGATTCTGGTATTTTTCCTTTTTTGTATATCTAGCTGTTTCTCAAAATAGCTGTATTAAATACACATACACACACACACACACACACACACACACACACACACACATTTGGCTGGACAATTAATTTCTTGAACTCATCCTAGAAAAAGTGCTACATACTTCATGGCTGAATATCACTACAGTCACATTCAAAGTTCTCCCCTTGGGGAAATATGTATCTATGTTAGCACTCAATCCACTCTTAAAAGCAATTTTGGAACTCTATTTCTGGAATGCCCATCAGAGCTGTCATTCCCAAAATCTGACAATTAAGTTCACAAACTTGCCTCTGTGCATTTACATTGGCAGCACTGTACAAATAACTTGGTAAGGTGTTATAACCTTGGCAAAAAAAAAGTTCCTAAATTGCTTTGAAGGGTGGACTAGGCACTGGCATAGCTTCCCAAGGGGAGCAGTTCAAAGGTGACTGTAATTCAGCAATGAGGTGTGCAGCACATTTTCTAGGATGAGTTCAAGAAATTAATTATCTGACCTCATACATATATGAGGTCGAACAATTAAAATTATATGTAATCCCCATATAACACAGCTGTTATTTCCTAAAATACCATGTTATGTGAATCTGTGCTATATGAAACTATTAGTACAGAATAGGGGGTTAGATTCCAAAAATTAAAAAAATACATACTATTATATTCTTATAATTAAGAGAAATATCTTTATTAAAGCAATTTTCACCAAAAGTATAACATATTGATATGTATTAAAGAATGTTTTCTTTGTCATCACTCTAAGCACCATTAACCAAGGGCATTTTCTTTTTAACAAGATTATCTTAATCCTCTGAATTGTCTTCAGCATAATCTTGACTTCTATTCTGTACTTTTTGCAAAAACATCTGTTATTTTAGATTGCTTGTTTTTAGCTGAGAGATCTTTATACATTTCATGACATGGTGCTAAGCACTTGTGAAGTTCTCTCTTAAACTTTGTGCTTTTTCAGTGGAAGGATCTTCATTTAAGAAATACAAATGAGACATCTTTTGCTCTTGAAAAGCTCTTATTACGCTCCACATTGTTTGGGGATTTCTCTAATTCTCAAACCATGCTAGAGCAAAATCATGTTACAGAAGTGCCGTGTTATGTGGGGTTACCTGTGTGATGTGATATATATATATATATATGTATATATATATATATATCCACACACATACACACACACACACAGTTTTAAACGTCAAAATATACATATGTTTAAAACTTAATTTCAAATGTTGAAATTTACTAAAAATGTGAGCTCAAATGGCATTAGCAATCAAGATTTTATTGTCTATAAGCAGTAGATGATGTAAGAAAGAGCCTTCTCTAAAAATACACATGCAGTATATTATGTAACAATTTTTATGACCACTACTTTAACCATCCTACTTTAAGCCCCCAGCATATTTGGTCTTTTGTCCTCACTAGTCTCTCTCCTTCTATTACTGTCTATGTTCAGAGTTTATTCTCTGTATAGCTGTCAGAGTGTTATTTTAAAGTTATAATTGAGGTTATATTACTCTTTAGCACAAAACCTAAAGGCCTTACTTTGCATTACTGTTCTATTCATAATTTGGCCTTTAACCCCATCTCGGAACTTGACCCATACCACTCTCCCCCTTATTGATGCTCTTCCAGAGAACTGGTCACATGGCGGGTCTGAATGTTCTAAGCCTACTCCTAACCAAGTCTTCCTGTGCTTGATGTTTCCCCTTACTGAAATGCTGTTCCTCTATACTTGGCCAGGAATCACTTCCTCCGTTTATTTAAACCTCTGAATAGTATTACTTCCTCACGGAAGACCTACCTGTCTTATCATATAAGTTAGTTTCTTGCATTCTGTGTCTCCTCACCGTACCTCATTTGCCTGGATAACCTTTACTAATGGGAATATTATACATGCATAAATGTACATGTATTTGCATGTTTTGTTCCTTCCACTATCGAAATGGAAACTGTATGGGAGACCTTGATTTTCTTGTTTACTGATAAATCGTCAACCCTAAAAAGCAGGTTCTCCATTAAACTTTTCTGAGCAGGCGAATGAGTGTCTACAGAAGTGCCTGAACAAGAGCTAGCTTTTTTGGGTTATAAGTACTTATTTTAAAAAAATGCTAAAAATATTATAATAGAAATTGCATAAATATCAAAAGAAACAAATATTTGTCTACAAGCAAGTTACCTGTGGAGCTTTAAAAAAAAAAATCACTCCTTATCTAATGACTTTGATTCATGAAATCTCAGTTGGGTAGGTGATTTTTTGTTTATTTTGTTTTTGCTTTTTAAAATCCTACAGGTAAAACAGTGGTGGTTCACATCAGATACTCTTCATCAGATAATAGTTTTTGAAATAAAAGAATACATGTTTAATTTTTTAACTTACTAATTTTAGTATTTTGATCAGACAATTAATGTGTAAAGATACAAAATTAATTCTGACTTACAACTACCAGTAAAACTATAAAACTTCATAAAATATTTATAATTATGAGCTTTAGTATAATACTAGAGAAATGTTTCTGCACATTTAACATCATATATTTTAATTTTCATTTTTTATTAATGGAAATTCATGCTATAGCAGATTCATAGCATTTAACAATGAATTTTAATGAGTAATTAGAAATATGAATTCACAAACATTCATTAAAAATGTATGACTATGCTGGAGTGTTATGAAAAGCAGTAACGGTCCAGGCTTAACAGCACATTATTTTCCCTCAGATTTTAGTTCACTGATCTGTTCTAAAGATATCTCATCAGCAATAACAGTATAATTATATAGGATTATGGTCAAATTTCTTATAGAGAAATATAAACACCACATTAAATCCAAAGTCTCTTGTATAGAGTGACAAAATATTAACATACATGAAATCTATTTCATAAGTAAACATAAGTATGATAGGAAAATATAAATATGTATTTCATCATTTTATATGATGGAAAAATCTGTAATATTGATCAGAACCCTGCGGAGAATCAGTTTAGACAATTTAAAGTAACCTCTGATCAGCACGGGAGTTTTGACCTGCTCCTTTTCTGACGTAGGCAGGTTCGCCCCTCCTTAGGCAACCTGGTTCCCCTGCACCTGGGAGGTCACCATATCGGTGCTGAGCTTAGTACAGGCATTGGGTGTGCATAGCACAGTACAGCCCAGAACTCCTGGGCTCCGCTGACGCACCTGCGGTGCGGGATGCAACACACAGATGATGTATTACAGAATTATACAACTGGAAACTTTGTAATCTTACTAACCATGTCACCCCAATATATTTAACTTAAAAGATATTTCTTTTGAAAAAAATAAAAATAAAGTAACCGCTGACATGGTTTATCTCGCTTCTGGTTCTCCTATTGAGTGAATAGAGACACTCAGACACTCTGTAAAGAACGGAGAGTGGTCTCCACTTCTTAAGTGATGAGATAATACAGGTAAGTCCTTAGGAAGACACAGCAAGGTGGATTTTACAACACTGAAGAACTGAACTGATACATAAGCAATGCCAAAATGTGATTGGCTTGTATTTAGGAAGCAGATGAAACTGGTTTGGGAGTGAAGGTTCAGTGCTTGGCCTACAGCCACTTTTTATTTCATGACAGCCCAAAAAGATAGACAAAACCATGACCCTCCGCTCCTTGCAGTCCGAGTTTTTATATCCAGAACAAACAGAATTATAGGAAAAAAATAGGTAAAAATGGTTAGAAAACAGGTTATAGCATAGTAGCTATAGTTTCCTAGTGTCTAGTCAGGTTAAGAAGAAAAAAAATTTGGTAGACATTTCGTCTGGGTGGGTACTGTGGATTTTAAGAGGAGATACATACAAACATACATACATAGATGATATAGATATAGATATACGAGCAAGATGTACGAGGACTGTCCGGAAAGTATCCAGCCATGTAATATGAAAAATAGAGGCATTTATGGCTGGATATTTTTCAGACATCCCTTGAATATCTATCTATCTATCTATATATAGATATCTATATATAGATATATATCTATATATATATCTATATATAGATATATATCTCCATCCAAACTTGGATAGAAAGCAAAAGGATGAACTAAATGTCTTTTTCAATACCATACTGGAGCACTGCCTAACAGGATGACCCAGGAACTACTTAATTATCTAAGATTTGTTACTTCCTATTGATAAGAGCCAAGACACTGTATTGTTATATGCTACTTGTATATATTTTTTCCAATAGAAATGAAAATGTTTTCTGTTGGTAGACAAGATAACTTTAATCAAAGCTTTCAGTATTGCCCCCCAAAAGGATATTCAACAGTGTTTGTCTACAATTTAGGGAATTTATTGTAGTATGCATGCCTTCCTTGATTGACAACATAAATTTCTCTTCCTTAAATTCTCTTTTCACTAGCTTTACTATCCTGCTGATTTCCTTGTTACATAAATCTTTACCATGTATGCAGCTTATATGTATAAATGACACTACCTTGGTGGTGAAAGGAAGATACTCCCTCAGGAGAGTGGAGATTCTCTAGGTTTCTGCTATAAATAAGAATGTGAACAGAGAATTACTTGCTTAAATTTCTCTTTGGAGATACACTCTTATCTAGATTTCCCCACCTGCCTATATAGTCTTTCTCCAAAAACTGTCTTAAAAATCTCTTTAAATCTTTTGGTCCTTTAACATCCATTCCAGCACAACTGAAATCTTAAATGACCCCAACCATTTGCCCTTTGAATGTCTGTACAGATGTAGCAGCACACTGCTGTGTATCATAAAAAATAGATATAGTGGATCCAATTTACACTCATGATTACCTAGAGGAGTAGGATAGACATCTTATAATGCTTCCTTAATCAGTCTGCTTGCCGTACCCTTATGTATTCTCAGCAGGTGACTTTGCCTCCTTCTCAGAGAAAGTAGAAATAACGGGATAGAAATTTTCTCTACTTCTTAATATAAAAATGTACAAATATATAAAACTATTTGAATTTACTTGAAACTGCATATAGTATTTGACACTCAGCAATAGGTAAGTGATTAATATTGTTGGGTTTCCATTAAACACATAGATTTGGGAAAACATAATGAGAAATGGGGGTATTTAATAATAAGAGCAAGATATCAAAATGTATATAGTAGGAGTCAGATTTCTTAAAAGGAATGTAAGAATATTGCATAAGAATTGAGATTTAAAAATATTAAATTACTCAAATGATTTTCTGACTGTTTTGAGGTTTTTGATTAATTTAATTTTCTTCATTATATTTTATGGGCTTCAAGTTCTAGCTCTCTGGATCCTTCAAAAGATATTTTGGGTCTGCCTAGTAAGTTACTTGCTTTCTTAAAAAGATGTTATCATGTTTCCTCAGGCTGTATGTAAAATATTTCCTCTCTTTGAAACTAATTTTTTTTCTTAGTTCAAAGTGTGTTTTTGTGTGTGTTTGTTTTACTGGAAGATAAAAGCAAAAAAATATTTTTTTTTGTTGACTTTCCACATTCCCAACGTAGCCAAGAAGTTGAGCCTTACTAAAGAACAAATATTTTCCAGGGATATTAAACTTATTAAATGTAAGACATTTTCCCTTTTATCAAATATCTTAGCTCAATGATTTATGATGTAGAGATTTTATCCAAATTCACATAATAAGTCAAACTGTCAACTGAGAGAAGTTTAATTTTATACCAAACTATCTTTCTCCCATAGAATTACTTATGTGGTGACCTCTTAATGTCACGTGCGGTTTGCTATTGGGGACACATCTTACACAAATTTATTAATTTGTGAAGCCTCTTTTGCATTCTGTACTAGGCAGTCAAAATGATTTTCAGAAAGCAAGATAAGATTAGCAGGTATGGTTTTAAATTATCCACATTTATGAGTCAATAGATTTTCAAAGCAACCTATCTTTTCAGCATATCTATTCAAACATTAGTTATATAAAGAAAACTTGGCAGAGTTTTTTATTTTAAGGTGTGATGTCTAAATGCTAGCAATAAATATTTTAGTAGTTAATGAATGCTTCAGGAATTGAACATGTATTTCACTTTGAAATATAACTATGCTTTCTAACTTCATCTAAATAACATCATGTAAAACAAAATGAAACTAAACAAATTAAAATTATTTTAAATCCACAAGAATTAATGGAGTGGAAAAAAATAGAAGAGGAAGACGATTATTTTGAGAGTCAGCAAAAGAAAAATCTCTAGGAATCTGGAGACTAAAGTGAATTGGAAAGCTTTCTTGGCACCTTTCCATCATTGAATATAAATTATACATGCACGCGC